>BSXT01002375.1:0-31888 GCA_030267785.1 Phytophthora fragariaefolia | reverse complement strand
GGCGAGGGAAGGCACTTGAGGGGTTGAAGGAATATTCAGAAGTGATTGAATTATTGGAGCTTACACCCTAGACTAGTGCTAAAGACACGCGGCCGTGCATCCTATCATGTAGTGCATCTAATCAACCATCACTCACCAATGTGCGTCCAATCAACCTACTCGTCTAATCAACGTGTGGTCGTATTGGACCGGTTCGTGTTAACCGGTTCGGCTACCTCGAGACTGGTACAGTGTGCCATGGATCGGTTACCCTGCAACAGAAAGGTTCAAAACACTCGTCCGCGCACCCGGTGATCGGTACTCAATCTCGTTCTGCACCTTCTCCTTCAGCATGACTGGCAACGAGTTCACCAGGAGCTTGCACTTTTTCTTTGTGCCCTTTTCACCTTCAAAGAAAGTCGAGAGCCCGTACTTCTTAATTAACTCGTTGCAGGACATAAAGTAGTCCGTGACACGAGACTGAATATCAGAATTGTTCATGTTCATGTTCAACTCCTTTTGAAAGAGCTCGTTCACAGGTGGCAGAGCCTGGTCATTGTAGCTGTCGGTGATCACGTGAATTTGCTCCAGCAAAAATTCATCCGTCAGATCTTCCTTGGGGACGCCCCACGTCGCCTCACACAGCGTTGTCAGCAAATCACTGTCAAACGAGTTTTTTACGCTCTTCAGAACAGCGTCAAGGTCTTCCTTGCCCGCCTTGCAACGTTCTTTCGTCGTCTCCACATACTCGTCACGCAGCTTCAACCACTCGATGAGAGCTTCGCGGGATGTGGATGTCACCATCGGCGGCGCAATCACAGCAAATATCGGCTGCGAGATCCGGGAAACACTGTCGGAGCTTGCTCCCGCCGCGTTTGGCACCGTCGAGTTGCTTCCAGGCCCACTCGAGCCGCTCGCTGCATGGTCATGGATGTTTTCGTCGGCGTTCGACTCCAACACCATGTTCTCGTCCTTGGGTTGTCTAGTCGCGAGATCCGCAACTAAAGAATTCTTTGTAGTTGGTCGTAGCGAATAAACACACTGCGAGGGAAGCTGGCGCTTCCTAGTGAACTACAATCTATTGTAAGTCCTAGTGAGTAAATTCTCTAATGATCCTCCACTGCTAAGCACGGCCTGTCGGCCTAGCAGTGGTTTCCTAACTGCCAGCATGGCGTCGCAGCCTATTGCGATGCCCAGTGAGTGGTTGGAGACTTCTCATGAAACCCCCCACTACAATAAAGAACATACTTCATTTGTTATGATTTCGCAAAGGGTGATCTTCTCGGAGCTGCGAAGAGAGAACCAGTCGATCTGACGACACAGACTCATGGAACTTCTTCAGGTTACGTATACAAGTACTGGGAATTTAGTTGTACTTGTACAGCACCTCCAGTGATTAATCGGCCCCAATGTACACTTGTTAACCTCCTGAATGCAATTCAACTCCGTTTCGCGTGAACTTAGCAAGAATCAATAAGTTAGAGCACACGGAATGTTCAAGGTTTGGTCTGACCCTCCGAGAGCAGTTTTTCTCTTGACAGCAGTATTGGTTTCACACCACTCGCTATATTTTTACCGTATCTCGAACATGAAATGGAGGAGCGCACGGGCCTCACGTGGGAGAAATTCATCTTGTGGGGAGTTGCTCTGGTGACGATTGCCAGGAAGGCGACGAGCTCGAACGAGATCCTAGCAGTGCGTGCATGTCAACCTTACATATCAAACATGCGCCGTCGGTGTGTTTGAAGGTTCAAATTCGGCGCTCAACGAGAGCTACGAAGGTTTCTCACCATTGTCCCATCCTGACGACAACGGGCGAGCTGCTACTAGGAGTCCCAATACGGATAGCCAAAACGATAAATGAAGTGAAAGAGTGGAGGTCAATGCAAGACAATAAAAACAAACACACAAAGGGAGATATCAGAGTTATATACTTCGAAGTATTCAGTAACGGCACGAAATACAAAGTACTTGTGCATTTGAAGATATGGGCGAAAGTGGCCAACAATGATGGGGACATGTGTCATATGCAGCGTCACAACTCAATGTGTTGTGTTCTTTCTTCGGTGCGGTGCACCAGTGTCATACTCTCCACTCGGAAGGCATTCATGACCGGAGGATCAACCCCGATATTTTTTACAGGCACAAGTATTTTCTTGTACACAAGATTTGGGTAGTCCGCATCAGTCTTCAGCGCAATGTATTTACCTGCGGTAGTTGTCCCAGGCTCGAAATACTCCGCACGCTGCGTAGGAAAGATAAGGATGATGAACGTGAAGGCAATCAGAGCTGTGCAGCCAACGAACGAGATCCAGAACGAGTTCGTTGGGATAGACAAAGCGATTCGACGAAGCTGACGATCACCTTTAAGCTGTACATTCGCAAGAAGACCCGAAGTAGTGGACAATTTTGAACTGGAAGATGAGGAGGAGGATGAAGGGCTGAGATCCGCTACAGCAGCATTCTGCATGAAGAAGAAGAAAACGGATGTGTACATGACCTCCAGCGGTCGCTCCAAGAAGTACTTATTATCCTCCACTTGGGCCAGATACGTTTCCATGAGCGACGAGCATTTATCACTGCCGAGGGTCTCGTTCAAGCTTGCATTCCACTGGGTAGTGACAAAATTGTCAAGGTTCAAATACTCCAACTCAGTCGGTATGCCTTCGATCAAGAAAGACGGTGCATTGAGCTGCACTAACGGCGTAGGGGAATGGAAATCCCCTTCCATTATATCATCAACGGGAAGAACATCTTTTCCAGCAAAGAGATAGCGCTTGGTCTGTGGTAATTGATACCACATTCCATTGCAGTCGCCTCCATCTCCCCCAGTCACATCGCATTGCGCGTCAAACTCCTCGTGCACCGGATTTGTCTCCCAAGACAAAAGTGCAAAGCTGAATTGAATGTGGCGGCGTGGGTTGACGATGTACGGTCCCACATACATCTCCAAGTCTTCCCCGAAGACCTCATATGCTCCGTCGATTCCACCGTATGCAAACGTGTCGCCAGCAATGTACGACCCAATACCATACACCACAGCTTGGTTCGGAAGCTTCTCACAATCGACGGGGTACCAACCTCCATAGTTGGCGTCGTAGCTGATCCCGGAGCAATTGTTCACTAGCGGGATCACTCCCACCTCTTTTTGGAGATTGAACGTGTTGCTGATGTCGAAGAAAATGCACGAGGTGTTGCCACAGAAGCTAGTGCTGTAGTAACTCCACACGTAGTCGGGGATAAAGCTCGCGTTTGTGTCGCTGGTCGTTCCGCTTCCGTTCGATGAAGACCCGCAAGCACCAAGAAAATCACACGCAGCACCTTCGAACGTCTCCCCGTAGACAATGGAAGAGTTCAGGACGACATCGATCGTCAAGGCTTCGATACTCATTTGGTCCGTGAGGCTCAACTTCTCCATCGACACTGTGGTCTCGTCCAGAGCAAAGGTACTGGGAAACGATTTGTTGAGACCTTCGGTGATCAAACTCATGACGGAATCGATCGAAATCAAGGTGATGTTGTTCACAGCCTCCATGAGCGTGAAGAGGGAGGAGGCGGGGCCCTGGCAGATTCTCGTGCCATCCTCGGCGTACGTCCATCCGCCTGTGCTGATGGAGTCGTTCGGGAGGACGTCGAGATCCGTCCGCCCATCCGACTCGGAGCAGTTGTGCTGCTTCCTCTCCGAGTTGGCGATGGCACGCTCCATCATGACTGTTCCATGGAGGAAGAGGTCGACCACATCGTTGATGTCGAAGTCCTCGGGCCAGTCCGAGTTTCCCTGGGCCTGTGTGTACGAGGTGGAGTAGCTGGCGTCGGGCGTCTTGTTCATGAAGTTCACCTCGGTGTTCCATTCGTTGGAGTAGAAGCCGTAGACGACGGCGATGGACGCCAGGTCGTCCACGTTGATCGGTGCCAGACTCTCGCCCGCGTAGATCACGGACGAGTTCTGCTGGGTGCAGGTCGGGTCCGCGATGAAGCTGAAGGGCGTCGTCTGCTGCCGGACGGCGTTCTTCAGGACGGTGTCACTGGGGCGCCGCACGCCCGACTCATTCTTGAGCGCCTGGGCCTGCAGCTTCTCGATGGTGGACTGGGACTTCTGGAAGTCGTCGAGGATCATGGTCGAGTTGTAGCCCACGGTGCTGTTGGAGGCCTGGAAGCCGCGGATGCTGTTGCCCAGCGTAAGCACGACCACGATGGGGACGACGAAGAGCACCACGGATCGGACCCGACCCACGACCTTGCTGGGCGCCGAGGTCTCCGAGGAGGACCATAGCAGGTTGTGCAGGAAGACAATGTAGACCGGCTGCACCTTGTCGAGCCACCAGCCCATGACAACCTCCACGAAGGCCATGACGAGTCCAGAGCGGAAGTTGTACGTGTCCGTCTTCCGGTCAGCGTTGGCGGAGGACCCGACCTTGTCGTACACGGTTTCGGGCAGCGTGACGCCCCAGAGCGCGACGCCCGTGAAGGCGCCGACGAAGACGCAGAGCACGGCGACGTGGAAGGCCAGGCGTGCTGGGGCCAACTTGACCTGGAGCGAGGGCGTACTCCGCTCCAGCTTGTCATCCAGCAACGCGACGTCTGCGGGCTTGTCACCGGTGCCGTCGTCGATCTTGGCCATGGCTCGATCTCGGTCGGTGGTGAGTTCAGGTGACTGCGACGTCGGACGCGATTCGCGTTGTGAGGCTGGCGAAGTGAGCGAGCGGCGTCCTGGGTGCACTCGCACTCGCGTTCAACGCAGAATTGCAGCGCCACACGAAGTGCAGCAGCAGCTGCCAGACACTCGACGCCAACGACTGCATTCCGGTGCACCTGTTACATGTACATGTGCAGCATGTGCATGTGCATGTGGCAAGTGTACATGACACACGTGATGTTTTATGGGAACCGCGCCCATTACTGCATTCGTTTTCGTTGATCGGCTAGTAGTATATCAGGCAGGAATCCCGCGGGGCTGCCCCATGCACCCAAACAGTCAAAGGCGCTGGACAACTGCAGCGTGTTGCTCATCGGCCGGCAGCCTGAACCCAGCGACGACGCGGTGTGGGTGTGTCGAAAGCGCTGCTACTGCAATTGGCATTTGCGATTCCGAGGCTTGCAACAAACGCCGAGCGGTGCAGTCGACCAACATGGACGTGCAATCGACCAACATGGACGTGCAGTCGCCGTCGGAGGCCTACGCGGTTGTTGACACCCCCACCAAGAACTGCCCGAGCGGCCTCGAAAATGACGACGGCACCAACAGCATCGCGCTGCTGCGAAGTGACACGCTGCTCAACACTGAGAGCGTCGAACCGGACGTGAAGCTGCGAGCGCTGCCCTTCTTGGCCATCGTACTCGTGAGCAACGGGGTGCTTATCGGCTTCATGGCCATCTTCCTCTCCGAGGTCACCATGGGCTCCAAGATCAGCGACACTGTCGGGTCCTCCAAGAACGCCGACAAGAAAGTCGAGACTTACCAACTGCTCAACGGTTACATCTCCGCCGCCGCCGGAGAGCTGCTCAACTTCGCCTTCTTCGTCTTCCTCGCAGTCATGGTCACCTACCTGGGGAACCTCCCGTGGCACCCCGGAGAGAACGTCCGGGATGGCCGTGGAAACGTCAAAAAGGCCGTGCTCTGGTGGTTTACCCCGTTCGCCATGTACGTCGTCAACGTCGGCATCACCTCCATGAACATCAAGCACACCATTGTGGGCGTCGAGCACATTTTCGTCCAAGATGACCTCGTTACCTCGGTTCTATCTCTGATGGACGCCACAGCTACCAATGACGTCCAGAACACCATCTTGAGGACTGCAGTGCGGCAGAACGCGGAGCCTTTCATCATCCAGTCGGGCTCTTCCTGTCTGCTTTCCAACGCCTCGTCGGTCGATGCTGCTAGTTTGCAGACTAGCATCAACGACACCAGCAAGATGCCGACGGTCAAGAGCATCGACTCGACGTCGGTCGGCTACGGGTTCACTCTGAACTCGTGGAACTACGACGCGCTCCCACTGGGTGCAGATGTAACCAACTCTGTAGCCTTCCTGGCCAACAACGCTAGTATCGACGCCTTCACTGACTTCCAGACACAAACCGGATTTGATTTCCTGATGGGGTACGAGATGTTTCTGCAGGGCAAAGCTTTATTCGAGCGGTCCGTGTCAGACGCTGATGTCTCGGCGGAGTATCCGTGCTCCTGGGTCGATGGTAAATTCGATCAAGATAACTCGAGCCAAGACACCTTCAGTACGTTCGACAACACAAGCGTGTACGGCGGCATGCGAAAATGTAACGGGGCTGTCAGCTCGCTGCAACTACTGGTCAACATCACGGACTCGTCGACACACAACCTGGATACGTTTGTGGAGACGATTCTCGTAGGAATGAACAAGACGTTGAACGAGTCGACGGAGCTGTCCCTTGACGAAACGACATTCCTGTTCGAGACGTACACGATCTCGTCACAGTTAAACGTCACGATGATGACGATTGATATTCCGTTGGACCCATCGGTGCAGTATCGAAACTTGAGTACAGACTGTACAGCCAATGGTACCTTGTCGCCTGGCGTTTACGACACTAGTTTGTACACAGCAGAGCAGCTTGCCCAACTTGACAAGGTCTACTGCAACTCGTCAATCTACTTGTACAGCAGCCCGGCTGCGACCTGCGGGTCATCGAATTGTATTTTCCGGGATGAATCTGGCATGGTTGCGTTCAAAAGGCAAATCTTGCTCTTGCCGTATTTGAAGAACTGCTCGGTGAAGGATATGACTTATGGTAGCGACTACTTGAACTTCCTTCCATCCGGGTGCACCGCAGAAGAAGACTCAGTATTCCTCTACGGGGCCGGAACGTACGTAACAGGAGATGCTTTTGACGAGCAAGCGGCCCTTCCTTATATGATCAATCCTCGGCGGCATCTTGTGTTTTCTTTTGCAAAACTCGACTGGAAGTTGGAAGATGTGAGCAAAATGTTCAACGCCGGGTGCGGAGTCGCAGGAGGTTGCTCGGGCCTTGTTCACGAACTTCAAAATACAACGACGTCAAGCTCAAAAACTCGCTCAGTTCTTGTCGTTGGGAACAGTACACTTCCAGCGGCGAGAATGGATGCCAAATTCATTAACCCGGTACAGCTTGTGACGCTCAACGCTCAGCCGTTATTATATCCCAAAACCAATGAGCGCCATCTGTGGGAGTACGTTCAGAAAGACCGATTTACCGAGGTTACCTGGAGTGATCCCGACTTGGGGGAACTGAATTGCTCAGTTCTCGTCGATTCATTCATCGCTCAAATGGAAAGCAATCACTATTATTTGGATGATCCTCGCCAAGCTGTGTATACCTCGGCAGTATATTACCTTTTTCAGGATGCAGCGACGAAGACGGTGGCCCTGGGCGATGCACCGAAAGGGGCAACCAACTTGTATTTGGGGAGCACTCGCTTGGACGGCGACACTGAGGGAAAGAAGATCAAATATTCAATCCCGCTCAGCTCAGCTATCGCTACCTTCATTGGCATCGCGATTGTGATAGGATTTTCATTCATCGTCGTCATAACACCAGTCGATCGAGTCATGACTTCAAGAGAGACTAACTTTGCCGCTCGTTATGCGGATTTACTGACGAAAGAGGAGTACCCACCGGAAGTTCACAACTCCGGCCTACGTACCCCGAGTGGCGAGTTGTTTCCAATCGAGGAATGCACCGTTGATAAAATTACTCTGCAGTCGCTTGCTGATGAATCCGAGAAAGTGTATTTGTAGGCTCCTTTATCCTAGCTCTATGTTGTCTACGAAAAAGAGGTTTAAGTCGGTCAGCTCAAATCGGAATTCATGATGTGGTGAATGGGTCTCTATTTAAGTTTACGCTTTAGAGTCCTGAAATCGCTGGAGGCTAGACCTGATTGAGCCCATATTTGTTTGCACTTGTTTGCTGCTGTTGAGATTTTCTCGCACGATTAGGTCTTGTAAGTGTTTCCATTTGTATTCTGACACGCTTGTTCGTGTCAACACCACTCTTGAAGTCGTTGCAACTGGATGCTTCTATGGCGTTGATTGTTTTCTTGCTTGCTGGTTGCCACGTACTTCAAGTAATCTGTAAAACTCGGGGAACTTATGGCAGATGGAAACGTGTATACTTGATGAACTAATGACATTTTGACTACCTTGGACAGTGAGTTGACATGTCGGTAAGGGAGTTCTCAGCTTGAGCTGCTCCGTTAAATCGGAATCCATAACTTTTGTTGAAGTTGCAGTATTCAACAAGTTAACCCTGTTTTGACAGTGAATCATCGTTCCTGGGCAGTATGACATTCTTTACACAGATGGGTCAATCCAAGAAACCAGGGTTACGTTGCCATTTTGGTTGAAACCATTGACTAAGGAATTTTTGTGCTACCCACAAGGACATCGTTTTGGTAGATCTATACAATACATCGGTACGAACTAAGATCATCACTTTTACTTCGCAATATTAGGACTATGACTCGTAACTTATGAACGTACGGAAGACAACGATGTTCGAACTGAGTTGAAAAGCAGGTTTCCTCGGCATGCCAGGCGATCGATTGTTTCTTGCATCTCAATTTTTGACAGCGGTAGCGAAGTTCGGTGCAGTTTGAAGAAATTGCTGCGAGCCATCACCACCTCCGTTCTCGTCTGAAATTTCTTAGGGTTCTGTGGACACGGCACCTTGTGTTTATGTGTCTGCACCGTCAGAATGGACGTAAGATCCTGACGCAGCTTCTTGTCGGGGGAGTACGGGTGCAGATCGTCTTTATCCACGCAGTCAATCGCGATAATACCGTACTCGCGACCATCCCCAAACTCGTCGTTGCGCTCGTCGAAATGGCAGAAGATAATGTCGTTCGACTCCACTTGGTACCCGCTGGGTGTTGATCGGAGGAAGCGGTGCTGGGAGACTGCTTGATTATCGGACTCATCTTCATCACAAAGCGTAAGATCACCGGTGGCCTCCGAGGTCATGATCTCCATGTGGAACAGGTAGAACTTGAGCGTGTCGAACACTTGCTCGGCGGTGAAGTCTCCCTCCAGCGGCATCACGACGAACTTCAGCACGCAATAGTCGCCCGATGAAGACACAAAGCAGCTCTGCTCCGAGCTGGGGACACAGTCAATAAAGGCAGAGCGCTCGCGCATGTAGCGGCGGGCGTCGCGCAGCATGCGGGGCTTGACGCTGAGCAGCGTCTGCAGTCGCTGTCTCCTGTCCTCGCGGAGGTGGATGAAGCTGTCGAACGGGATCAACTTCTCCTGGCGAGTGGTGAAGTCCGACAGCGCCGAGTGGATGCGCACGAGGGCGAGCTGCTGGCGGTGGGCCGTGTCCCGCAGGCACGAGTTGACGAGCTGCTGCTTCTGCGTCGAGTTGGTCTGGTTGTTGATCTTGGCGGCCTGGTGCTTGAGGTAGTCGACGTAGGCCTCGAGCGCGGGCAGCTCCTCGGTCAGCGCCTCGATCTCTTTCTGAAGTTGCAGCCGTTTCGCAAGTTCAGAACGGAGCGTGACGAGGTCAAAGCAGCCAAGAGAGGACGCTCACCTTCCGCGCGGTGTACGTCCGCATGCGGGTGCTGGCGGCCTTCGGGTCGTCGTCGTCGCTGCCGAGCGCGCGCTTCCTCTTCCCCGCTGCTGCGGCTCGCATCGTGGACGGCGGGGACCAGCAGAACTCGTCCGAGCTGCTGTCGGTGCTGTGGTGCTCGTCCACGCAGCTCAGCAGCGCCGAGAGATCGTCGCAGCCGATGGACTGCAGCTCCCTGCCGGTGGTCCAGACCTCGCTCGTGCTGGTGGGACCGATAACTGGCATCTTGCAGAATGAGGTGAGCGATGCACAGAGAGGCGCAGAAACTGCCGCGACTCGCATGAATCACCACATGCGCATCTTGGGCTCGAAATTCGGATGACTCACGCGAAGTGCTTGCGGGAACCGTTTCGCGAGCCAAACGCTGGCCGATGCTGTTAGCGTCTGTCTTGGCGTCGCTGGTGCCGCTGCAAGCAGTCGAGCGGAGACGCAGGGCAACGAGGTCGTCGCCGCCGCCGGTAGCGCCGAGCAGCAGCGGCAGCGAGCAATGAATGGCCCAACGCCGGCAATGGAGACGTCTTCCTCGAGGCAAGTTTTTAGTCTGAACAGGGGGATGCGCTAACCTCAGAAATCGAGATGGGTCCACCGTGACGCGCGGCGAATCGCGCGTGACGCGCGGTGGCGTCATGGGCGGTTTCATTAGCTGGACCATCACAGTAAAGTGCATTTCAACGACTTCGCTGCGAGTTACAGTTTCCCTACATCTAACGGGGAACACGCTGTCGTATTGGCAGCGAAAGCATCGCGTTGGCCAAACGCCGCCGATACCGTTGTTTGTCTCGGATCTTTCTTCTTGGTGCACACGGTGGAATGCAAGGCGAGTCAACCAAACAGCACGCTCAACGGGACCCGCGCAATCTCGGCGCTGCCGAATAAGCATGCCTTCACGATGGCGCGCAAAGAGTAGCGGGTTCCCACAGCCTGCAAGTACACGCGAAGCCTTTGAGACAGAACACGACACTTCGTTAGACGCGTAAACGACACCTCGTGTATCAACCATATGCTTTACCTTGTAAACTGCGCGGGGAAGCCAGAGACAACCGGTATCAGCTCGAAATTTGGATTCTCGGCCTTGAATCCGCTGCCATTCACCCAGGACACGTGCGCCTGACGGAGCATTTGGCGATGCTGAGCGTCCACATTCCGGGATTGGCGGCCTAAGCCAACACTTTCGATGACGATGGCATCTTCGGCAGGATCACCGTGTGTTTGGAGCTGCATTCCCACGATGAAGAAACGAGGATTCCAAACGCGGTAAAGCAGAGATGCCAGCGGTAACGATCTTAGAGCCACGACAGGTACCCAAAGCGCCAGTGATATGCCTACAATACTACCGCGCACGCCCGCGAAAAATACGAAAAACACCAGATTGGTTGTCACGAGGAAAACCAAAATCGTGAAAAGTAGAGTGCCGAGGAGCAGCTGCCCTACGTCGTACTCACACGAGTCCACGCGATGGCGCAGCACATTAATCTTCTTGCCCAAAAAGAGCTTGGAAAGCGACGAGAAGAGCCCAAACTGCAGGCGGTTTAGCTTAGCGAAGTAGAGGTAGACCCAACGCGAGTGCCACGTTGAAAGGCTTACAAGATCTGCCAGTAGCGTCAACTGCAACGTCGTCCCCATGTTTCCACACACGGCCATCAGCATTTGCCCAAATTTGCCGCTGCTTCCCAACGCCGACAGCTCGTCAAAAACGAAGCTCCACAAATTGAGCCATAGGAGGATTCCATTGCCCAGGATAGACGCCAAGGGTTTGTTCAGCTTGAAGCCCGCAGGTGCGCCCATGAGCCACTCCACGTTACTGCGTAGAGCCTCTACGACTGCAATGGGAGAGCTGCGTAGCACATGCACATCATCCTTTTCGTTAGAAGAAAAAAAAATAGCGGCACATCACACTGCAGAAGCAGAAGCTCACATGTCCGTCGCTTGAATAGCTGGAGCAACGAGTCCACCCAAGTAGATCAGCGCCAACCGCCCGAGAGCAGCATCCAGCAGCACGAAGCAAACCCAGTTAAGCAGCTCCAGCAGCTCGAGCTCTGCCAGACGGAAGGAAGCGCCGCATCGTCAGTCTCTACGTGTCTTCTCCTGCAGCGGAATTGAAGCCACCGTCGAAGTACCCACTTTCTTGCCGCGTGAGCCCCCGGTGCTTGCTCTGAAGGTGGAAATGCCGCAGCCTTGAGGGCAGATTCGCTGCACTGCGCAGCTGCTGAGCCAGCACCGCCACGAACGTCGAGCGCTCCTGCAGGCACCAGAACAGACGGTCACTGCACTCGACCAGCGTCTCCGCAGGCTCCGACAGAAGCTCCTACCGCCAGACTCCTGCCGCCACCCACGAGGAGCCACGCGGTCGGCGCCCAGAGCTGCCGCGCCCAGTACACGACGTCGCTCCGCATGCGTCTCCCTTCAATTGCACGTGCGAACTTAAGCAACGTATAGAATTGCAATTATTGCGTGACGAACTTAAGTAGCATCATTTGGTCCGTATAGTTTCGGTTGGGACTATTTCTTGTCCCGTTTGTATCATGGCTACACTGATCCTCGTCACAGGGCACGCAGATCGCGGCATGGACATGGAGGACGAGCTCATCGCGCAGCGCGACGCGGCCATCGCCGTGACGAAGGAGCTGCAGCGGCAGCTGCAGACCCACCGCGAGGAGGTGGAGCGCACCTTCGAGCGGCGCACGCTGAACGCCGAGCGGCTGCGGCTGCACGCCGAGGAGAAGCTGCGGCGCGCGCTGGATGACCGCGAGTGGGCCGAGAGCTGCTGCCGCCGGCTGCTGGCGCTCGCGCTGTTTCTGGGTTGCGGTGGCGCCGCGCTCGGTTGGGGCGCGGGGCTGCTGATACTGCTCGCGCTGGGCGAGCCGCTCGTGGGTTTCTTGCTGGTGCTGCCTGGCATGGCGCTGGGCGCGCTGCTGGGGCTGGCGGTGGCCAAGACCCAGATCCAGCTCGAGAGCAGGCGTCGGGACGCGCGCAACAGAGACGCCAGGCGCCACTCAGAGGTCGAGATGGCCGTCAGCAGCGGCGTCGCAGAGCAGGACGCGCCGCTGGAGCCGCTGGATGGGGTGCCGGGCATGGAGGACGTGGTGGAGAGGAACGCGCGGCAGGACAGGAGGCGGGCCGAGGCTTGCAAAAAGGACGCGCCAGCGACGGCGGGAGCAAGCGGGCACATGCCACTGCTGAGCATGGGCTGGAGCGCGGCCTGGTTCACGCTGCAGACGTCCAAGGACATCGCCGTGGCACTCTACCATGGAGGCGACTACGTGCGTGGCGTTCTGCACGCGCCCGAGGACAAGAAGAAGGAGCAGTAGCTGCCGCGATAATATCATGCACGTGAACTACATGTACTAGTAAGCTCTAAGTTCCGGTGCAGCAAGATCGAGCAGATCGAGTGAGCAGGCTTGAAGCTGTAGCGCTTGTTGTGGGTTGACGTCGAGTCGACGGGCCCAGCGCCTGCACGAGGGTGGCTACGTCCTACCGTACTGTACCTGAACTGCACGCCGTGCACAGCAGCAACAGGATATGGTCTCCGCTGTGCTGGCCACGAGGAAAGGTACACGTACGGGCGTCACCTATTACATAGAGGACATGCACTTGGATAAACAGTGGTCACTTGTGAAGACGTGGCAGTGACAGCTGCAGTCGAAAAGGCCATCAGTGGCTCTTGCCACCGCGTTATCACCACCTGGCGCGGCGCCGGTGACTGCAGGCACCACCGTCAACCTCGCTCCGGTCGCGTAAATCCCGACGTGACTAATCATGTGGTTCGGTGGCCTGCAGAGACGCTGCAGACTGCAGAGCACGATGCTGTGCTGCATGCAGCGCGAGGCGTCTCCGCGGCACAGGCCTCCGAGAGCGAGTTTGAGGCGGGACTCGAGGGAGAAGGCGGTGCCCGCGAGCTAGGACAGACTCACTGCTCTCTGCGATAAGACTGCGCGCCTCTCGCAGAGGATTCCTCGGAGGAAGCCTCGAGACGAGACGGCGGCGCCATCAACCGATGCGTCAAGCCTCAAGGATCGGCGTGCGGACGACGAGAGCAGCGACACTCGACCGTCGTTCGGTTGCGAGTGTCAGCGCATCAGTTCGATGAGATTCTCGAAGCATGTCACTTGATCGCGAGATCATGGAGCGCTCGCGGCCGCGTGCTGTCCACCCGAGTGCGAGCACTAAGCTTGAAGGGGTGAGTACGCTGCTGCGGCGATGGCGCAAGCCCCCCCCCCGCGCCGCTGCGTTGAGGGTCTCAACGGTGGATGGCTTCGCTCGAGCTCGCCATATGGGGCTCCCACGTCACGCTCGTCACCGCGCCTTGACGGCGACTTGATCCGACCTTGTCCAGCTGGCCTGGTAGCACCAGCTGCCTGTGGCTTGGAGGCGTCGACGCTAACGCGATGCGGCACTCAATGCCCGGCGGCACTTCCCGCGCAAGACCTGCAGGAAGCGGCGGTGGCTACCGGGAGATGCAACGAAATGCAACGCAAGAAACAAGCAAGTGGATCGACAATAGGTTATATGTTACACTTTTATCTACAGGGGCCAATCCCTCACCTCCGAAGCCGCTGCAGTGGACCGCTCTCCTCTTGTTGTCTCGCTCTTGCTCTGTTGGGCTTTGCTAAGTAGATTCGCTTGCTCATGCACTAGGTATCTCACACATGCGGTGGGTCTCTCGCTTTTGATCTGCGCCCGCTTTGGACGCCAGCTTACACCGCGAGATCGCTGACGCCCGAGGGGCTAGACTCCTTCGGCATGTCCTGCTTCACGCCATTCGCGTAGCCGGAGCTCGGGCTGGAGAAGTCCGACGAGATCTCGAACGGCACGAGGCTGAACTCGATGGCGCTCACGACGTTGTCGTCGTCGGTTAGGACTGAGGCCATAAGCGTGAGAGTTGCAATGTTGTTACCAGCGCCATGCGCCTGCACAATGGCGCTGATGGGCTTCATGGTGCTGCTGACCGACTGCACAACAGCGTCAAGTTTGCTGTTGTCAAGGCAGAGACTGGCACGCAGCGTGTTGGCGTCCATGAGGTTGTCTTCAGTCTGGCCGGTCTGGTTAAGGAATGCCGAGTTGACAGCCATGAGCTGCATGTTGAGGTCGACCACAAGCCGAGGCGTGCTCGACTGGTCGAAGCAGCGCTTGAAGACAGCGTCCATGGGGCCGCCAGTCTGGGCCTGGGAGCGGAAGCTTTCGGCCTGCTTCTCGGCTCGTTCAGCCTTCTGCTTGGCGATCAGCAGGTTGCTGCGCAGCATGCCGATGTAGTGGTACGTGTTGTCAAGGATGGACTGCTTGTTCTTCTTGGACTGCACACCGGCCTCATCAAGGAGCGTCTTGAGCTGGTTGATGCGGTCGTTGAGCTTGAACATGCGCTTCTTCTCCTTCATGTTCAGCTCCTCGCGGGAGCGCTTGGAGCCCGCGTGCGAGGGCGTAGCGTTGCCAACGGATCCGCCCGAGTTGTAGTCGGTGGACACGTGCAGCATCTGAGCCGTCATCGGCGGCGGCGCGTAGTACTGGCCGGGGTGCTGCATGTTCATCATAATGGGCTCGTGGTCGAAGTCGCCGTGCTGCGGCTGGTGCTGCGGGGTCTGGCCCTGGTGCTGCGGCGTTTGCATGTGGTGCTGCGGCGTCATGTTGTTGGGGTGCACAAGCTGCTGGAAGTCGTGCATGCCGGGGCCGTGGTAGCCGCCGCCCGTGGCGTTGTGGTCCAGCGACGTGCCGAAGAGCTTGGGGCGCTCACCGCTGTGCTGGTGGTGCGGCGCCTGCGCCTGGTAGTGCGAGTAGCCGTAGTCGTTCTGCAGCATGTTCGTCGATCCGTCGGGTGGGAGGTGAGCGTCCAAGTGTCGAGTGCTGAGCGAGCAGTGCGCGGGACGTGTCCAAATGGGAAATGACAAATGGCAGGCAGCAGATGGTAGAGGCGGCGTTGGGCGGCGCCGATCGACTTGGGCGGGGGCCGCATCGGTTTAAACGGGGCCGCCACGAGCGTCTTATCGCGCTGCCTCTACAGACAAGAAAGCGAGGCAATTTCTTCCGGGAGCGACTAGGGCGGGCCGTCGCAACCAGCCGCTGCAGAGCCGAGGCCAATTACCTGGCGCACGCGCGGACAGCACGCAAACGCACGACAGCTGGTGCGCGTGGGGACGGAAGACGAGCAGCGTGGGGGGGGGCGCGGGGAGGCGGGGAGCGGGGCGCAGTGCGCCGGGGGCCACGGCAGCGGCGATAGGCAACGGGCTCCGCTAGCGTATTACTAGTACGGTGCAGCATGGAGAGGCTCAGAGAGCAGATCAGCACTGCGTTGACCAGCGCTCCCCATCCTGGACGCAAGCTCCGGGCGGCTCCATCCTCGCACCCATGCAAGCACGGCGGCGGAGGAGCTTCAAGGTGCAGTTGCCGCGCGCAGCTCCTGCACGCGAGTGCGCGCAGCGTGGCCAGCTCGCGCCGTGTTGCACGCGGCGGAGCCGAGCTCGCGAGCGGCTTTCTTGCAACATCGACAGCAGACCGGCCTGTTGACCGCAACAGCCGGCGGAGACTACCAAAATCGTCAATCCATCTTGGCGGGGCTGGTAAACTTGCACCAGCCAGCCGGCGCACGAGACAATATTTCGCTCGGCCGCTTCGCAGAGGACGCCATCGAGTGCTCAGCGATATTTTTCAAAGGGATACAGTACAGTACATGTATTTGCCGCGCGCAGAAATGGTAACGGCAACGTCAAGCACGGACCCGCCTGGCGCAGCGGAGACGCTTGTGGGTGCCGCCGCCGCTAGGGTTTGCTGGCCTCAGTCCAGCGGTTTGATTTTCCGCTGCTCTAATCCTGCAGGATACCCCGGTCATCTCGACGCGCCTATTACGTCGCGCACGTACCCGAGTTGCTCTTGGCCGGTAAGAGACCCCTTTAAGACGGAGCGGCAGCTGCTTTCGGCGAGCTGCTGTTTGAGGCTGCTGTGAGTCAACCGCGCGGACAGAGGTGGCGCCGGGAGTCACTGCCGCGCCGCACCGCCTTACATAGAGCAGCCCGACGGCCAGAACACGTGGTTTCCTCGTCCTCCTTGCCGCGCGCCACCCGCCAGATGATCGCCGAGCCGCATGGCATGCCCATGCGAGTGAGGTTCGGGCGTGTCTAGCTTGGCGTGCGTCTGAAGACGATGGCGACGGCGCGTCGTCTCTGTCAGCGCCACGAGCGCCACTGCGCCGATCTGGATACCGCATCCGTATTGCTGCTCCCCTTGTCGCCAGCGATGCGAAGAGCACCGCTGCGGCGCTGCGGCTCGGTTCGGGGCCCGGCGCCTGCGCGGGGTCGGACCCAGACGTTGCCATCCGAACGGACAGCTTGCGCCGTGCTGGTGTCAAGACGGGCGAGGCAGCGCACACCGAAGCCATCGCGCTTTCTGCCTCCAGCTCAGCGAGAGCTGACAGCTCGTCGTCGCGATGCAAAGCAAGAAGCTGTCAATGCTGTGCTGTATCCGCTTCAAGCTGCACCGTATCAGATGAGCATGACCGCGACCGGCTGGCTATCATGACGCCGCTCAGTCCGAAATTCAGGACTACTGTACCGGTATCCTACTGTACATGTATTAACTTTTGTCGGCCACGCGCGACGCCGCTTGGTCAGCGCGAGGCGGCCTGCCTCCAGGGTCTCTTACGTTGACTGACAGCTGAGAAATCCTTTGAAAGCCGGCGGCCTGGCGGCACGGGGCGGAGCTGAGATGGATGATGGTTGGGTGACCGAGTCTCGCATTGCACGCCGCACTGGAAGGCGGCGGCATCAAAGAATCTGTCAGCAGTGCTCGACGAGTGCGGCTCGCTCCAATCTCAGACCTGATACTGCTGCGCCAGTCGCAGCAGTGCGCAGAGCACAGCACGCCGCACTCTGAGCTGGCCGTAAACCTCGCCGACTCGGCGACCGAGGCAGGTCTGTATCCGCGCGCTGTCAGCTCGCGGGGTGAAGCAACGCGACAATGCAACGACTGAGCTGCAATGCAACGACCGCTAGCGCCACACAAAGCAGAAGCGTCGCCGAAACTTCCCCACCGAGCTGCCAGCCGGTTGGCTTCAACGGCAGCAGGGGGGAGGATTCCTGAGCTGCTGCGGCCGGCTGGCTGGCGGTTGCTGCTTTCGGTGTTCGGCTGCGCTGCCGGCGTTATCCGGCAATGGATTCCCTCGCTGCGTTAGCGTTGCGTTTGCGGTCTGCCAGGATCGTGGCATTTCCAGTTCATGTACAGACGGTTACTGAGGAAACGCCTGATCATTTTGGGGCTATTTATACGGAAACCCTTGTAGACGCATTTCCGGCGGCTTCAACTCCGTCGGATGGGTGCGCTGCATGCTCGTCCAGGATCGCGATGAAGAGGCGGTTGTGCGTCGGCATCGGTACCCGCAGCCACTGCTCCTGCTGCGCGTGCGTGGGGGAGTTCAGCAGCTCGAGCTCGAGCGAGAGTCGGTCCATCCCGCGCAGGTAGAGCATCAAGTCCACGCGCGAGACGCGCTGCTTATTGTCGTACAAAAGCACAGTTGTCGGCGCGATCTCTCGTGGTGCTCCAGAACGAGGGGCTACCACGAGACGCAATTGAGCCACGCTGTCGTGGCTCACGCTAGCATTCACTTGATACATGCCGTCTTTCACGACGGTAATGGCCAGCGTGAACCCACTGTCAGACTTGGAGGGCTGGAAGAAGGGCTCCGCTATATCAAGCAGTTCCTTCCACTCCACAATGTACTTGCGCGGACTGGCCGCTGTTGCTGGTCGAAGAAGAGACGTCTCGGTGTCTGAAGTGGCTCCGGCCATGAGCGCTTGGCACGGATGAAAAGCGGTCATCCAGTCTGAGCGCGCGAAAACCCACCGCATGGCGCGACTTCGGTCGCATTTTTCCTTCGTCAACGACTGCTTTAGAGCCTCAATCTTTTTTTCGGCAAGCTCGTCCACTTGCTGGTTCGGCTTCTCCTTGATTTGTTGCTGCCCCTGTAAAATCGCGTTTTGAGCTGCCATTCTTGCCTGCACCTGCGCCTCGACCTGTTGAGATAGTGCGCGCTCATTCTCCTCCTCTTGTTGTCGAAGCTGCTCGCACAACTTGTCCCGATCAGTTTGAACAAGATGCAGCTGCTCCCTCAGACGCTCTACTTCTTTAGCAAGGTGCTGTAGCCGTTCGTTTGTCGACACCAGCTTCATCGGGAAATGGTGATCTACCCGAAAGAGATCGAGGGCTGGATAAGCTACAACAAGCGTCAATCCGTCTCCGTCACCATCCGCGATTCCTGGCTGTTTTTCTGCCCTAGAAGTTTGTAGCAGTACCTCTCCCTTCTCAAACGCAGTTTTTGACTCGGCAGTGGCCTTGGGTTCCGGCCCTACAATCACGACTGCATCGGGCTGACTGATTAAACACCGAAACAATGCCGTCAGAACAGTTGCGGTAGGCACGCGAACCTCAGTGTTCGCACCAGGGAGATCCAGGACGTCGGTGAAGCTGTATTCGCGTTGCTCTCGGGACGTCAAGTTCTCCATCCAGATCGTATAAACCGGTGGTTTATCTGCTGATACTGTAACGCGGATGTGGTATTTGTTGTTGTCAGGAGGAAGCACCACTTGAGTTAGCTCCATCGAAACTTGTGCTGAAGAGTCTGTGCTATCAGCACTGCTCTTTACGCTGCACGAAGGGGTCGACGCGGCACTTCCAAGACCACGTGCCGATAGATTTGACGGTAGCGATGGTAATGATGGTGTCGTTGCTGTTACTGCTGCTGGTTTTGCCATTGCTAGCACTGATGATGATGATATCGCTGCTACTGGCGGCACTGATGTTGGTGGTGGTGGTGCTGCTGCTGGCACTGCTGATTCTGATATCGCTGGTGCTGGGGCAGATACTGCTGTTGGTCCAGCTGACACTGTTGCTGGAACTGATTGTTCTGATAGTGCAGCTGATGGTTGTGCTGGCACGGGTAAAGTGTTGATCGTTTCCTGGGTAAATTGATCCACTGGAGGTTCCTCCTTCTGTTCATCTGAAAATTCCAGCATAGGGCTTGTAGCTATAATACTCGTTGCAGGAGAAGACTGGCCACTTTTAACGCTGTTGGCTCGTGAATGCACCCTTGAAGGGGGTCGACGCGGAGGTGACTCACCGTACTGCTCAACACCCAGATTGAAGCCGTTATCGTCGTTATCATCCCATCTTCCATCATAAGTATCAGAGTGGAGGTTCTCCAACAAACTGCGTGGGGCTGATTTTGCCTTTTTCCCAATACGATTTTGGAGCCTATTGTGCTTGCTTTGAGCAAGCCCTGTCGTTCTTTTGATTCCGCGATGCTTGTCCACACCTGGTACGTGTTGTACGGATCCATCTGAACGGCTTCGCGGGTGCTTCTTGTGCTTCATATTGGCTCGGTGCATAGCACTCCTGCTATGAGACGTCTTCAACAATGGTCGTGGACGAATTTTGGTAGGGCTATCGTCGTCATTATCGTCGCCATCAAGCCATTTTGCAGCCCCATGGTGATGATCAGTCTCAGTCTTCGCTTCGGCTTTGGCTGTGATCTCCAGTTCGATGTTCCCTTCGGTTTTGTCTGTAGTTTTCCGATTAACGTGAGTTCGGGTTTGCGAGTGAGAGCGACGCTTGCCTGGCTTCACGGCCTTCTTCGCGTTGGTAGCAATTTCAATGTCCTCGTCCTCTGGCTCGTCGTTAGTGTCTTCCTGCGAAGATAACGAAGAGGAGTAGGAGGAGCCTGCTGTCTCTTCTTCCTCGTCAAAGCCGCCTCGAGTGTCCCCTTCAGCCCACTCTTCTTCCTCCGCGCTGCTGTCACTATCTGCCGTGACTCCAGTATCCTCGCTGGCAGGTTCATCGCCGCTGGAATCTGACAACAGTGCGATGGGGTTCTGTGCCGAGGTTCCTACCTTGTTCTCCGAGGACCGACGGCGCCGTCGATGGCGCTCTCGCTTCGGCCGAATGGCACCGTCGCTGTCCTCGCTAAGCACGTTCACCGCCGCCTGGTTGGCTCTGACGCTGCTGCTGCTGCTGCGCGCGCGCCGCTTGCCTCGCCCCGGTACACTGGCAGGCAGCGGGGCACCAAGGGACTCCGTCTCGTCCCCAAAGATCTTCATCCTGCGCGCGTAGGCCACGAGCTCCGCCTC
This sequence comes from Phytophthora fragariaefolia, assembly GCA_030267785.1. Classification (NCBI taxonomy): domain Eukaryota; phylum Oomycota; class Peronosporomycetes; order Peronosporales; family Peronosporaceae; genus Phytophthora; species Phytophthora fragariaefolia. The sequence goes on along the minus strand of BSXT01002375.1, from coordinate 11,234 downwards.
GCCCAGGAAGTAGTCCTCGCCCTGCTTGTGCGCCGGGTTCTTGGGGTCTTTGCCCGGCTTGATGTAGTAGTGGTCGTAGCTCAGCGCCGGGCCGCGGCGGTACTTCCAGCCGAGCCGCGAGAAGTGGAGCTTGACGTCGCGGAAGTTGTAGACCCCGTAGGAAAGCTCTTGGGCACGGCAGAGAGGTGGGGCAGGCGGTAACAACGTCAGGAGCTGGGCGCTAGCGAGAGCGCTCGGGTCCACTCACCGTGGCGCTGGCGCCGCTCCTCCAGCAGCGGGTCCATTATGCCGGGCGCGCAGCTTGGCGTCACGCTGGGAACAACGTTAAGTTCGGAAGTCGGACTTAGGCTAGGTCACGATTTCGGATATGTTATACTGGTACATTTACATTATGCTGTTCATGTAGAGGGGGGGAGAAGACGACCGGGTCGAGACTGAAAGACTGAAATCGACTGAACGTGTTTCAAAGAAAAGATCTTTTCTGCAAGTGAAGCTCTGGAATTTTAAAGAGTGGTGATATGACATGATCAGAGGAAAGGCTAGTATTTATTGGGATTGAGCAGGAGAAATATATGTACGGCCAAGGTCGACGATTGGAGATTTGTTGCAGCTCTATCGTATCGCATCTCAATTCAAGCCTTCATCCTCTCGAAATAGGGCAGTTGGCGTGCTAATCTACTGTCGATCACTCCGCAATCTTGGCAGCATGGAATGAGTTGAGCAAAATCCCACCCCAATTGCCATTTGTAAAACGCAATCTAGAGAAACAACCAAATTCTGACAGCTTTCGAAGGCTCGAACGGGAGGTGCCATCTTTTGTTGACTACGAGGAGCATCGCGACGAGTGCCACCGATAGTGCAAACCACACTGTGAAATAGTACCATAGCAAATGATGGGTTAGAGTGGGATGTTCATCATTGCGAGTAGGAACTTTTGCGGCACGCAATTCGCACAGTATCTGCTATGGGGACTGCGCCGGCGCATAGGTCGGCAGAGCTACAACTTATTTACACCACAAGGGGGTAGGTAGCTCGAGTCGGGGTTGTCTGAACCATCCACCATTGTGTCTGCGGTTGCAAGGGCAAAGGCTGTTGGGGTGTTAGCCCCCACCAAGCCCGTCGCTTTGGTGCCATTTCGTCGTTCGGGTTTAGTGAATTGTTCGGGCAAACGCCGTTCAAATGAAGTGAATGCACCGACCACCCGCCAAAATGTGTCATGTAGCGGTTGTCGAGGTGAAGGGTGATCGGCATGGTGTTCAAGCCTGATAATGTATCCGACATATAAGCCTGATAAACGCCGACGAATGCTCGGATTGTTGCTACGCAGGCAACAACGAATGGTGATCAGTCAACGTCAACACTTCACGCAGCAGCAGAATAACTTACGCAAAATGCAGAATGTTCCCCCTTCGCAGACACGGGTAATACTTCGAAGTAGAACCTATAAAATACGCTTTAGCATTATCTCATTGTTTACGGCACCATCGTTTAACTGGCGTTTGTAGCGAAACCTGTGGTATCGGATTTGATAGACAAAAGCGCCTTCAGAAGGAGTGCACAGAAGAAGAAAATCAGACCGGAAATGCGATCGTTGCTTAACTCTGAAATAAACTTCAGAGAACAACAAATTACCACCGTACAGAATTGGAGTACCTCGCCCGTGCATGGGTCCCAGGGACGACCGAGCAACAGGGGGAGTGCGTTATGCGCGAACCTTCTTAGTACTGTCGGGTGGAGCAGGAGCCCGAGTACCGCACCAGTAAGGTGCACCACGGCTGCTGACAGTCCCACCCCGGTGACCTCGTCAACACCAACTTCAAGAATGCAGAAACGGCGACATGCGCCATCGAAAGGTTCACAGTGTACTCCATTGTCTTTGCAACAAGGGCTACCGTGAATAGCGATGTAAATGCGTCTCGCAATATTCTACACGGACAGCTCCGCCCACCGGGTCTCAGTCGAAACACCGGCGAGGTGTCCCAATCTGATATCGATTCGTATAGCAGAAGCTGCGCTGGGGTTGCTTCCTGTTGCTCAGTCCAGTAGAATCCGCCGAAAATCCTAACTTTAAATTCATATTTTCACAATCACTCTTACGTCGTTTTCGATTCATCCGATAATACATCTAGTACAGTAAGGAAAGACGATATGCTGGTACGCTGTCAGCTACATGTAGCTTAATATTCACGCTTAATAAGGCCGTCGGTGCTTCGTTTACACAGCACCATTCAAATGAAATGAAATTGTGGTTTAGGCAGGTGGCTACTCGCGCATCCGTACACGGATCGTGCAGTTTACAACAACTCTGAGCTATTAGATGGAGAATACTAAATCCTGCGCGATATCACTTGTTCGACGACAGCAACGACCGACTGATTTAAGAATAATTGCACGAAGTAGCACCAGAGAACTGGTTATCGCTGACCAGACCTTAGCGATCAGCGAACAAACGCGTGAGTGTGTAGCACCACCATGAACAATAGCTGGAACTAGACGTGCTGGTGGTTGTGTCTGCAACGACCAGTTATGATCAGCCCTCGTTCTGATTCGGTACAACATGTACTGAGCGATTTGATGCATGTATATAAACAATAGGCCACCCCCGCTAAGTTAGAAATCATGCCCTTCCACCATGAGCTGGTCATACTGGTGGCGATTGAGTAGGATTGACAATTAGACTACATATCTACATGGCCGCTTGAAGCAGCGAAGTATAGATAAAGGAGAGGTCATTGTCTGCCACTGTCTCCTGTGAACACAAATTCTTCACCGGCAAGTCAACTCATCGACGATGTTAGATTGGCCTTTATAAGCGATGATCTAACACCCAGGTACACGAGCCAAGACGCCGAAGCTGGGCCAAGACATCACATCACCACTATAAGCACTGTAGATATGGATCCAAGCAGATTCAGCAAATTGGAAATCAATCTCTTGCCGCGACAGGACCGGACCGCCAACATCTTCGACAATGCCACACCGGGATACTTCCCCGCCTGTCCCCACCGCCAAGGACGTTTTCGCTTTCGCTAGTTTCGTACCACCGAGGATGCAAACGAAACAGCGCGGCACGGCGACACTTTCCGGACTTGCACGCGTGCTGCTGGCACGAACAAGATGTCCAGAATCTTGTCCAGATCGAAAAAGTAGTCCCATACGGATCCAGGCTGGTAATGCGTGCAAATTTGTTAAGTAACGGTCCGCTGGCAGCGGCCTGGAATCAAGGTCTGCCTGCCTGGTGCACGGTGCGCTGGCGCTTGACCCCGAGCCGTGCGCGCATGGGGTTACCCGCCTCCCGCCACTCCCGCCATCCCGCCAGGCCGTCGCTTCCACGCTTCAACTTGCAGCCGCCGCCGGTCGGGGGCGCGGCGTGTGGCTGGCGCCACCGGCCAGCTGAAAGGGCGCCCGTACCGGTATCACGGTACAGCGCCCGTCCCATGCCCCCGTAGAAACCGTACGCTTTGACTGATCGTCCCACAGCGCGCTGCGCTGCCGTCCATTGGCCGAGCGCGGCCGGCGCACTGACTCGATCGGGAATCCAGCTGGCGGCGTGCTGTCATGGGGCGCCCAGCTGCCTTCGCATTTCCCATTTGGCCCCCGCGCGCGCACGCCGTCCACCTCCCCGCCGAGTCGAGCCGCGTCTCTCTCAATTTCGTTCTCGCCCCCCCACGTCTCCCCCCCGACAATGCTGGCGCCCCCTTCGGACTACGGCTACGCACCCTCGCAGGGCAACGCCATGAACGGCTACGCGCAGCAACAACTGCAGCACCAGCAGAGCGGCGAGCGGCCCAAGATCTACATGCAGCCGCCCGCGATGGTGAGCGAGTACGGCCAAATGGTGCACCAAGCCACTCCGCAGCACGCCATGACCCCGCAACACGGTATGACGCCGCAGCACGCCGCCGCCATGACCCCCCAGCACGCCATGGGCAAGTACGAGAACGAGCCGCTCATGATGAACGTCCAGGGCGGCGCACACTACTACCCGCCGCCCCAGATGGGCGGTCAGATGCTGCAGGTGTCGTCTGACTATGAGTACGCCAACGGCGGCGTCATCACGCCGTCCTCCTCCCGCAGCGGCTCCAAGCGCTCACGCGAGGACCTCAACCTCAAGGAGAAGAAGCGCATGTTCAAGCTCAACGACCGCATCAACCAGCTCAAGGAGGTGCTGGACGAGGCCGGCGTGCAGACCAAGAAGAACAAGCAGTCCATCCTGGACAACGCGTCGCACTACATCGAGATGCTGCGCAGCAACCTGCTGATCGCTAAGCAGAAGGCTGAGCGCGCCGAGAAGCAGGCCGAGGTCTTCCGCGCCCAGGCGCAGAAGTCGTCGTCGGGCGCCGACAAGGTGGTGCGTGGCTGCTTCCAGAAGACCACGACGCCGCGTGTGGTGGTCGACATGAACATGCAGACCGTAACGTTCAACGGAGCGTTTCTGAAGCACACTGGCCAGTCGGAGCCAGTGCTGAAAAAGCAGAAGACGCTGCGCTCGTACCTCTGCGCCGACCAAGACCAGTTAGATAGCATCATGAAGAAGGTTCGGGAGACCAACCAATCGACGAGTGCTCTCGTGAAGGCGTCCGCTGCGAGCGGCAACGCAGTGCCCGTAAACCTGGTGGCTGCCGTTGTGACGGACGACAGCGGGAAGGCTACGAATGTGGAGTTCAGTCTAATCCCCATGGAGCAGCAGCAGCTCGCGCCGGAGAAGCAGAGTGTAGTTGCGCACGACGAGGCGGAGACGTCTGCGGAGGAGTCGGCCACGGAGGACCAGCCTAAGGCGGCTAACCTGCAGCTGTGAATTCCTGGCGACGTCACTGGCGGGATGTATACTATAAAGCAACGTTTGTCTAGCTAGGCCCGCCCAGCATCCAGACAACCTACTGGTGCAGTGCAACGGCTGACCGTTGTGCAAGACCGACGAGAGAGCGAACCCGCACCAAGCTCGAGTTTGAGAGTGCCCGTGAGTGCTGAGTGTATGCGTAGTGTGCGAGTAAGAGTAAGCTTGAATGCAAAGGTGAATCATGCAGTAGAAGTTGGTGAGCCCAGTGAATTCAAGCGTGGGGAGCATACGCCCAGACTGCCGCGAAAGCCGTCGCCGTGCCTGACCGACCGACAGCCACCGCTTATTCCGCCTTGCGTGCTGGTCTACTCGCGGCAGGCCACACACCGCCGGCCCGGCTCTGCTTACCGAGGTCACGTCAGGAGCAGACGACAAGCTCAAGTTCACGGAGGAACTGCCGTCCAGTACTCTACGGTAGCCTAGACTCTAGGCTCCACGGCTCCCGTTCGAAGCGGCGGATGAATCGACAAGACCGAGACGACGAGGATTGAACCTTTGCGCGCCGAGGCAAGCTGCAGGATGCTTGCTGCCAGTGACTGACTCAGTTCACATCTTTTCATCTTGATCCTGCCAGTCGACCCAGGGCTGCTTGCAACATGACCAGCCTAGTCTGTCTGCCGACCGTTTTAAGCGTTTCCCCACGCAACCGCCCAAATAAACGCAACACCAGCACTGCGAGATGATCTCGTGCCGGACAACGCCTGCCGCCCCGCCGAGCACCGAAAGCAGCAACCAGCCAGCCACCAGCAGTGTCCGGAGCCCCACCGCCGTTGAAGTTAACCGGCTGGCAGCTCGGTGGGGAAGTTTCGGCGCTACTTCCACTTTGTGTGGCGCTAGCGGTCGTTGCATTGCGGCACAGTCGTCGCGTTGCTGCGGCCGCGAGCTGACAGCGCGCGGATACATACAGACCTTCCTCGGTCACCGAGACGGTGGGGTTTACGTCCACCCCCGGGCGCGGGCAACGTAGCACGCTGAGCTCTGCGCCCTGCTGCCACTGGTTCTGCCGTAGCAGGGCTGAGATCGGAGTGAGACGCACTCGCCGACAGCACCAATCCACTGACACTTTGCTGTTGCCACCTCCACCAACTCGCTTCAGCTTGCTGCCCCATTACGGCGTGCAATGCGAGCCTCGGCCACCCAACCATCGTCCATTTCAGCTCCGTGCCACGCCGCTGCAACTGGACAGGCCGCCGGCTTTCAAAGGATTCTCAGCTGTCGATGTAAAGAGAGAGATCCGGGAGGCAGCCCGCCTCGCGCCGACTATCCGACTGAGCGCGTGGCTGACAAAAGCGAGCCCGGAAGTTCGGGCTGAGCGGTGTCATGATCGCCAGCCGGTCGGTCGGGCGTGTCTGATACGGTGCAGCTTGAAGCGGAGACAGCAGTCTCAACTGTTGTGCTCTGCATCGCTACGGCGGTCGAGACGCTGCTGAGCTGAGAGCGCGCTGGCTTTAGTCCAGTGCCCGCTGTCTCGGCACCGGCACCGGCACTCAAATGGTCCCAAGTTGAAGCGTGTTCTGTAGATTGTACGCCATTGGTCAAAATCGGATCCGTGCCTGCTGGAAGTTGCTGCCTTGGGTCCATAGTGAGCGCAAGTGAGCGCCCTGCGGTCGCGGCGGATCTTAGCGCTCGATGGACGCGTCTCGCCCTCTGCTGGGCGGCGACGCGGGCGACGACGAGGAGCTGGGCGCTCGCTCGCCGGACTGTTTGTCGAGGTACCTGGCGGCTGGCGGCGGAGCGGCGCGCGCGAACGGGAAGACGCGGAGCAACGGGCACGCGCATGGCCAGACGCCGTACTTCGCGCCCAGCGACGGCAAGGACGCGGACGACGCGGACGGGGACAAGCAGACGCTGTGCTGCCGGCCCTGCAGCCAGTGGCCGTGCTGGACGTGGATCTTCCCGGACCGCGTGGCCGAGTACGAGGACTTTGCCTCGTCGGCGCAGGTGAGCGAACTTGAGCTGGAGCAGGGGGGGCAGCAGTGACTGAGGCGCGTGGCGTGGCTGCTGCAGATGGGGGAGATCTACGCGCTGCGACAGACAGCGCGCGAGCAGTTCGACCCGATGCTGCCAGGTACTGACGGACTGCGCTCACTGCTGCGTCGGGACGGGGTCTGACACTGTGCAGAGGATGACGAGATGCTGCAGCACCTGTGGAGCGGGCTGTTCTCCACGCTGCCTTACGAGGGACGCGTCAACGTGCGCTGGCGCGAAGTTGGATTTCAAGTGCGTCGACCACAACGTTCGAGTGTCCAGCTGGACGTTCCACGGTGAGAGTCGATGGAGCTGACGCCTGTTGCTGTGCTCTTGTTGCAGAATGACGACCCTGCGTCCGACCTCCGCACGTCCGGGCGGCTTGCAATCCGGATGCTGCTCTACTTCTCGGATCATCTCAATGATGAGTTTAAGGTACCAGCCAAACGTTGAGGGCTTGCATGCGTTGTAGAAGTGCGATGAGCGCTCACGGTTGACCCCTTGGTGCTAATGCTGCAGCGTATGCTACGCGAAAACCGCTTTCCAGTTTGTCTATGCGCTTTAAATCTGCTGGAAATGCTGCTGTGCCACTTAAAACTCAAGGAGCCCCTGCCGTTAGTTTGTCCATGCTGCGGCACGGAGAACGCGGAGCTGGAGACATCCCAGCAACCAAGTCGGACACATCCAGAGCTGCGCGGCTTCACAGCTTTAATGGGCGATGCGTCTTCACTCGCATCAGCAGCATTCTCCCATCAACTCGTTTGTGCGGAGGGTGGGCCAGGGGAAATCGCGCTTGCGCACGTGTTCGCGCACTCGCTTCTAGTGATGGACGCTGTGTGGAAGCAACAACTGCAGCGCGACCCGACTACGACGCTGATGCATTTCCGCGAGGCTCTTGTCGAGACGCGAGTGCGTGTCGTGGCCTTCCTTTCGCGTCGACGCATGCCCCTAACACTTGCAGAGCTCGATGTGTGGGGTTATCGGCAACGATCACGGTGCCGCAGTTTCCGCAAGTCGGGGTAGCTCTCGGTTGATACACATGTTTTGTACTAGGTAGTAACTAACAAGCAATACGCCCTATCACGTCTAACCCATCAGTGCTTACTGCACACTCCAATCGATAGGCTCCTTGCCATGCTCTTTGAGGTAGCCGTTGGCACGTGAGAAGCACTTGGAGCCCAGAAACGGCGCGTTGGTCTTGGTGGCACCCAGTGGCGACGGGTGTGAGGAACGCACCACCAAATGCCGCTTTGTGTCGATCAGCGCGCCCTTCTCCTGCGCAGGTTTCCCCCAGAGCAGGAAGACGACGTTGGAGGCTTCTTTGTTGACCTTGGAGATGACGGCGTCGGTGAGCTGTTCCCAGCCGCGCTTTTTGTGCGAGTTCGGCTCTCCCCGACGGACCGTGAGCACTGTGTTGAGCAGCAGCACGCCCTGGCGACTCCAGCAAGACAAGCATCCGTGTGAGGGGTGCGCGATGCCCACGTCGTTCATGGCCTCCTTGAAGATGTTCTTGAGACTGGGCGGCGGTGGCACTCCGTGGCGCACCGAGAAGCTCAGGCCGTGGGCCTGCTGCGGCCCGTGGTACGGGTCCTGGCCCAGGATCACCACCTTGAGGTCGGAGAAGGCGCAGTCTCGCAGCGCCGCAAACACGTCGGCCGGCGGCGGGTAGATGGTCTTCTTGCGGCCCTCCTCGCCCTCCAGGAACCGCGCGAGCGCCTGGAAGGAGCCGCGCGTGAACTCCTTCTGCAGCACTTGGAACCACGACTCGTGCAGCAGCGAGCGCAGCTGCGACGTCCGCTGGAGCCCCGCGAAGCTCGTCATGGGCAGCGCCTCCGCGTCTTGCTCCTGCTCCTTCTCCTGCTCGTCCGTCTCGACGGCCGCCTCAGCTTGAGAGACTTCGGCCGCCGCATCTTCACTCGTGGCCTTCTCGGGGGTCTCCTGCGACGCTGTGCGGCGCTTCTTGGCCGGCGGCTGCGCCCCGAAGAACGAGCGGATGTCGCGCGTTGCCCCTGCCATCCGCGATGCTGCCGAAGGAATGCGCAGTATGGAGCCCAAGCTGGTCGCCAAGGCGGCCCCCGATTGGCTCTTTCAAGCCTTGGACGAGGGGAACCCCATTTTCAGGAAATTGGGCTCTTTGCACTTTTCGCACGCGCGTGCGATTGGTAGATATTTGCGGGGTATATTTCGACACGAAGAAGCTCTGAAATTTGAAAGAGTGTAAATGTGAAATGATAAGAGGAAATGCTAGTATTTTGGGGATGTAGTTTACGTGCTACAACTGGTAAGGCAAAATGCCAATTTGATGTCCATGTTGAGTGACCCGCACAAAGATGTCTATAACTTCGCGGGCAACGGTCGTTTTGCCGAGCTATTGGTACCGTTGAAAAGATGAGACACGGGCAAATTTTTGAGATTTTTTATGCATTAAGTCATGCAGTTTTGACAGCTCGTGGAGACTGACAGTGTGATGGATCGGATTGACGCTCTTGCCAGTTTGATGTCCATCTTTAGACTGGATTTCACTATGTGAGACGAACCTGCCCGATGCCGATGGATACACTCAGGGCTAGGGGAACTCGAACCTCTAGCTGGTCATATTGTCAGATGCTCACCACTTAGCTGAGTTTATTAAGTCCTACAACCTACAGTACATCCATGCTTCCGTCATGATCTCCGGCTGATCCACTCGCGGCTTTCTCGCTGGCAGTCTTTTGGGTTGCTTGGCGCGCTTGCTTGAAGTTTTGCTGTCCTCCTCAAGAAGCTTGCGTGTCAAGATGCGCCCGCTCGTATTCTTGCGCTTCCTCTTGGTCTTACGGGAGGCTCGCGCTGGCAGCACTAACATCTACCGCCGCACAATGTGGTAAACTTAAGCCAAGCTGCATCACGGTGCGAGTTAGGCAACGCGTTGCGCTCAAAGTTCGCCGCCAGCTTAGCGTGCATATTCACGCGCGAAAGAGGGAAAATCCCACAGCTGCTGAAACCAGCAACCAGGTTACTGCTGAGGCATGCATGGTTCCAGGCCAATGCTGCAACACCTAGAGCAGTCTGCTTGTCAACGTTGACATCACCGAACGTTGGTAGCAGCTTGTCGAGAAGCAACTGCATCCGAGACGTATTTCTTCAGCGTATTGTACGGTATCCCCGTGTCGTCGCGGATCGTCGTCATGTGGGCCCCGGCCAGCACGGCTTGAACTGCAGCTTCTAGCTCGTCATCGCTGTACTTGCCGCGGCGTTGCCCCATCGCCCTTGACTCGAGGGGGGGGGTCTTTTGACTTGACTGAGTGCGCAACTATCAAGTGCTTCAGGTTTTCACCCTGAATCCAGCTGTCTCCTTTCTTTCAAATAAAATCTATAGTAAAATGGATACATCGCGAAGATTGGTAGAAACTATTCTGGCCATCAAACTGGCAGTGGATATCAGATTCACCATTTGCCTTAACTTACAAGTAGCAATCGCGGTGGGATTTTGCTCAACTACCTCCATGTTGCTTACCATCTACTGTTGACTATGAGGGATATGATGGCGAGTGCAGCCATTAGTGCAGTTTACACAGTGAAATAGTACCATAGCAAATTATGGGATATGCGTCAGAATGGGATGCTCGTCATGACGAGCGGAAGCTTTTGCCACTGGGTTTGCGCCGACGAATCGGTTGGCAGAGTCAATTCGAGCTAGGAATTAGTTGCACCACAACGGGTAGCATGAGTGGACCATTCCAAGGCGTCCGCGATTAGGGCTGTTGGGTTCCTGACGATGAAGTGATGCAGAAGCGAGCGACATTCCGTCATCCGTGTCCGTGCAGGGGGGGCACTCATTGCCAGTTGGGACGTGAAAACCCTAGGGGGTTAATTAGTGGATAATGCGCTAAGCTCATGCAGGCTGCCATTCTTCTAGAGCTGAGAGAGGAGATGCATGTGTGACTGATAAGTGTAAGCACAACGTTAGTGCAATCTCAGCAGCAGAGTCGCTTACGTAAAATGCGTAATAGCTTATGCAGAACGTCGCCCGTCGCCGACACAGGTAACATCACCTGAAAACTACGCTTTGCACCTCCGGGCCGGAAAAGAAATAACAGTTTGGTTTTTCTAATAAAACCTCGCTCGTTTTTATTGGATAAAAATAATAATAAGTACAGTGCGACCCCCCGTTTTCGCGGAGGGTGGACCATAAAACGGCTGAGAGGCGAATATTGGTTGTACAGTGCCGTTTTGGGCTGGCATGATTGTCAGGGATGTCGTTGCAGTTGCGATTGTTCTTGAACGTGTCACGAAAGGTGAATTCGTCCAGCGGAGTTGAAGTCTTGAATTCGGTAGTTGTCCAAGCGGCGAAGCGTTTGTGTGACCATGACGGTTCCCTCCGAATGTGCCGCGTATTAGGTCTAACAGTTTATTAGAAGTCACCGGCCGCGAAAACGGGGGGGGGGGG
>BSXT01002374.1:0-34289 GCA_030267785.1 Phytophthora fragariaefolia | reverse complement strand
TGAAAGACGTCGCGTACGCCCTCCCGCACGCTGTCCATGCCTCTAGAATGACGGTCGTGCTCGAGTCTGTGAAGACGATGGCTGAGTCGCTCAACGGGTCCCACTTGACGAATGTGGTGCCGTCGGTGTTGTAGCGCCAGAATACATAATCCTTGACCTTGGTCAGCTCGGCCACCGGGGTCGGGAATGTAGTTGTGAATGCCGTCGGCACATCAAGGAGCTGGGACAACTTGACGGTGTATCGGCAGTTTGTGTTGGTTTTGTCGAAGGTGGTGCAGGGGATGCTGTAGTAGACGTGTTTGGTGGCGTCGCTGCCTGCGGGCTTGCTGGGTAGCGCATTGGGCACTGCTGTCGAAGCGGTCTGGATCGTGCTCTTGATGGTAACAGAAGTGGTGACAACGTCGGGACCCGTGGCTTTGAGGCACAAGTTAAACGAGCATGTGTTTGGTATTCCAATGCCCCCTTGGCAACTCGCTGTAGGATCATCTGGGTCGTTTTCATAGTCATTTGGACAGTAGTACTCGACGTACATTTCTTTGAGCGTCCTTGTTTTCCTGCAGCACCACGTACACTTGGCATTGAGCAGGGGTTCCATGGTGGTATATGAGCTCTGAAGATTATAAGCGGTTTGCGTTGAGACAGTGAATGGGGTTGTCTTGAGCTTCCCCACATTTGTTGCCAAAGTTGAGTCATCAAAGCAGGTAGTGCTGCAATCTTTTTCGCTGTCGTAGAAATTCTTCAGCTTGCCAAACCTGTCCGCGTCTGTGGAGGTGCACAGGATTGCACTGTTCGGGTTGTTCACGACGTTGGAATCGGCCGTATATTTCCTGTAGGCGTTGTCGTACCCTTGGAACTCGACCTGCTTCGCCCTCGTGAGCGTCTGCGCAGTGGTTGGCATGTTGGTTGGACACGTGTCGGCGTTCCCGTATCTGGGCCGGTACTTGTCCAGGATTGCGATGCACCCTATGCACGTGGCCTCGAAGTCGTAGTCTTTTGCGATGATTTCCATGTCGTACTTCCCCGGCGAGCTGAAGGTGATTTGATTCTGCACCGGCGTCGGGTTGGTCACGTATTGGTACCAAGTGCTCTGCGCCGTCGCTGCCGTCGCCACCCCTCCACGTTTCGACGACGTGATCTGGATGAACGGCCGCTGCGACGCCACCGTTCTGGCGGCGTTGTCGAACTTGTTGCGTCGAAGGTCCGACACGTAGTTGTCCGTGGGAATGGGCACGGGCACCTCGCACCTGCCGACCTCGCCGAGCTTCATGTCGTTGGTCAGCGTGTCCAAGTCGCACGACAGCCCCGACTGCCAGTAGCAGGTCGCGGCGTCCTCGTCCGTCAGGAGTTGCAGCTGGGGGGTGCCATGTTCCGAGTCGTGGAACGTGCTCGTCAGTCCGCCGACAACCGCCAGGAGCGCGGCCTCAACCACCAGCAAAACGCGCATGATTGCGAATGACCAGCCAGTGTCGGCGAAGATATCGCCGTCCCCTCAACGGCCACCGGGGCTGGGATCGCTTGCGGACGGCTGGAGGGCCTCGCCATTGGTCGCGTTGGGATCCGTTCGGGCAAATCACAATAAAGCATTATAGAGATATTGGTACAGGTACCGTCACTATTATTTGGGACGAAGTCCCCTTTTCATCGTTTTGGTATCGGTTTTACCTTTGATTACCGATTTTTAATAAGCTGGTTGATTGGATGGATGGTACATGTAGGGATAGGGTTAATTTGTACTGGGGGCTGCATTTGATTTACTAAGGTCACACGATAATAGGTACAGACATTATTAATAACAGTAAAGTGCCCAGCACCAATTCTTCTCGGGTATTTCGTAATTTACCTCGTAATTTATTGAAGAGCGGGGACAATGATCGCAACTCCTTGCACAATATTAACTAGTGTGCGTTCGATGCAAACTTTCATTGATTGAATCGATCCGGGCAGCCCGAAGAATCCGCGCGGTCTAAAGCATCTGATGCTGCAGTGTCCTTGCGGTGGCACCACGGATTGAAGTCGCTGCCGATGCTGATGCTGGTGGTTTTGTACATCAGCTAGAAAACGGCAGTGAGCCACTAAGTCCTCGTTTCCCACCGCCGACCACGCCGATCGAGATCAAGACCCGCCCACGAGTTTCTCCATCAGCACGAGCCTGCGGAATGAATCAATCAAGTATCGCATGGGGGGATTTGTTTGCAGTAAACCTAACGTCGGGCGGTAGCATCGCGGTCACTCAATGGTCTGCAAGTATTGGGTAGAGGCTGTGAGCAGATTGGGTCCGATACAAAACTGCAGTGTTTAATTTCCGTACTTAAACGAATTCAAAATTATTGTTTTGCGAGGAAAATATTTAAGTATTTTTATTACCATTCCTGGCTTGAGGCCGTGGCACATTGTATTACTAAATACTTTGGCTCCGTAACTACAGTATTTAGGGCGCTTCTCGAGTTGGTATGTTCTGGCGTGGGCGATCTACCCAAAACACATAATATTATTATGTTGCCCCCGTAAAACATTTTACACGTAGCCGAAGTATACTTGCTACTTCAGGGGAGAGGTATCACCGGGCAACCGCTCAAACTATCTCAAGAATACTGATGCTCATTTCATAAATATCCTCTCCGTACATGTAAAATATAGTGATTTCCTGTATGCCTTGCCAACCCAGCCTCCAAGCTAGATTGTTCTGCAATTGCCAGGGCTCCCGCATAGGCCATGTCAGAAGCAGTGCTCCTGTTGCCTGTACCCCGCAGGTCACGCGTAACTCATGCTGCTCGTGCCGCACAAGCCAACGGAGAACTGTACTTGGCCTCGATGATGTATTTGACTGTGTGCTGCACTGACCAATACGGGTAAGGCTGCCGGGGCCGTGAAGTATTTAAAAACGAACTAAATTGGGCGTTTGGGCACACCAACTCGACAAGGAAGCAAAACATGTTTCAATATTATTTTCTAAAACTAACTGAGCCGAGTGCTTTGATGGTACGACCTCCAACGGTAGTACCGGTAATTTATATTAGAGAAGGGAAAGCTCGAAATAAATACATTAATACATATATAATCCATACAAATTATGGGACTCTTGTTAGAGTCTTCAAACTCTTCCCAATGAAGCAACCCTATCACGACTCTGGACTGCCGTTTCGTGCGCAGGATCCTTGCCAGCGCCCGATAGTGAGAGTGGACTACTGGCCCCACGAGGCTCCCTGGTATGCTTTGGGCATAATGATGCAAAAGCACGCCGTGTCGGTTTTGGATATCGTGCGGTATCCGTCGCGCTGGGTCGACGCCTCCGGGGGTCGCCCACCGGACTCTTGGCATCGCGATCTTGATCCGCCGCCTGCGAGCCGCTCGAATGGTATCTCCATAGGCCTCGTGCACGTATGTGGACGGCTCCAGTTGATCCAAATGAGAGCACTCAGTTCGTAATTCGCCTCGCAAGTCCCAAGACACTCTAAGTCCTCCGCCGACCAAGCCCAAGACCGCGACCATGCGCATCGCCACCGTCTTCGCAGTGGCAGCCGCCTACGCGGCGTTCGTAGACGCCCTCGAGAACGCGCACCCGATGCTACGCGAGCTCGCCTCGAATAGCGACAACCAGTCACAACTCGTGCCGGCGCGCTTCGTCTTCATGGCCGACAGCGTGCAGCCAGCGACGTGCCAGTGGGGAGGCAACAACGTCTGCTCCTTCACGCTGGGCAGTAGCAACAACTTGAACCTCGTCGACACGTGCGCGATGTCGGTGCCCGTACCGACGGACAACTACGTCAACGACCAGCGGGTCAACAAGCTGGACGCCGTGGATCGGAAAACCGCAACCGGTAGCCCCTACATCCAGATCACGTCGAAAAAGCAAGTCTCGGGGGGGGTGAGTGTAGTGAGCACCCAGACACCACTGACGACGTGGTACGACTACTGGAAGGAGCCGGCCGTGGTGCAGAAGCAGATCTCGTTCACCTCGACGGGTGTGTACGACCTCGAGATTGAGGCCACCGACTACGACGCCAACGCGAAGTGCTCGTGGTGCCTCGCGGTCCGCGATACGTTCCGACCTGTGTTCACTGCTGGAAGCTGTCCTGCGGCTGTGACCAACCCGCAAACCTTCACCGCGACGTCGTTGGCAGCCGCCAAAAGCGCTGAGACTACCTATGACACGCACGTTAGCGCAGTTACCAACAATCCCGAAAGTGGTGTCGACTGCAGCACCTCGACTCAAAAGGTCAAGAACTTCCTTGCTGATGGGGAGGACTCGGACGATTCCCCGGACGATTACTCTGACACTGCGAGCACCTGTTATGGGGATTCAGCTCTCGCAGCCAACATGGCTACCCTTAAAACTACACCTTTCTCATCCGGCTTCGCGCTGCAGTTGTCATCCCCGTTGGAGTTCGTGGATAAATGCAGGTGGTGCTGTCAAAAATCGAAGACCCTCAAGGAAAATTACGAAGAGTTTGCTTGCCCTAGTACGAATAGCCCGGCCCCCGTGTGCGTGGGCAACAGCGGTGATACGAGCGTATGCAATTTCAACCTGTGTCTCACCGCTACGGCAGCGGACATCATCTCTACGGCGTCGCTCAGCCTGAAGTCAACCGTTCAAGACACCTCGAAAACTGTCGTGACTGCGCTGGGGCTTCCCACAACCACCTCTGTTGTCAATGATATCTATCGCACTGTAGAATGCACAAGTGTTGGTGGCTCCGACCCAAAGTGCAGTTACTCTGTGAAGCTGTCGGAGCTGTTTGACACTCCCACGACGACACTTGCAGCTGGTTTTCCTATCCCTTCTGGCAGCACGGCAAATGACTTTGTATTCTGGCGGTACAAGCTTGCTGGTGGGAATTGGGCCACGTGGGACCCGGCAAGCGACTCGGCTGTCACGTTCAGCTCGTCGGTGACCCATATCTTCATCGAGGCGTACACGGCGTGCGGAAGGATTTCAACAAGCGACTTTGACTTCCGTGTCTTCCCGCACAGCACCTTGGCGTGCCCTAACTTTGACAAGCAATGGGTGGGCACGCCAAAGTCTCCAGGCGAAACGGCGACGTTCTGCAACGTCCCAGGCAGCGATTTCAGTCTCGTGACTATGAAGTACGACTACTCAGAGATTTTCCCGGCTACCCAACCCGGCAACGACCAGGTGACTGGCAATTACAAGGATGCCGAGTGCAAGATTGTCGTGAAGGAGACCGCTGCCGATGAAAACCTATTCGTGTGGGATACGTACTCGGGGACCGCCGGGACGCTTCTCGACAAGTCACAGGCAAGCGCGTTTGAAAAGGATCTCGCCATCGAGCTCGTTCATGACCCCAATACCGCTCAGAAAACGGCAGTCCACGTGGAGTGCACTTTCACGCGCACGATGCTCACTAATGTCATGGCTGCCGACAGTGATGCGATCTTATCATCTGCACCACCGCAGGATCCCAACTCGATCCAATGCACGTACGACTTCACTTTGGTCGATTGTGATGGACCAGTTCTGGAGCCAGGTGCTACCCCGGACACTGTTTGCTCGGATCAGTGTGCTGGTGATGGTAAGCCGGGACTGGGCGAGGCATGCGACGGCACTATTGTAACGTCCAGTGGATCGGTAACATCCGTGACAACTCCAAGTGCTGCACAGGAGTGCTGCGTTAAGTGCACTGGAAGTCAACTCCAGTGCCAGCTGTCTGGAACTTCTCAAACGGTTAAGGCCTGCAACCCCTTTAGCGGATTTACGACCTTGGCCCCGATGGAGCCTCTGCTTGCGCAGTTGAGTGCTGCAGAGGAGGAGATCGCTTCGAGCGAGACTATGACAGCTCTACTTGGTGCGAGTGCCATGGTTGCGGTTGTGGCACTACTTGTCGTGAAGCGCCGTGCGGACGCTGCTGTGCGCGCTAGGGAGACAGAGGACGCGTACTACCCGCTGCTGGAGTAATTAGCCGCGTTGTTTGGTTTGGGCACGGATGGTGGTTACTTCTCAAGTGGAAGCCACTCGGTGCACGCCACCCTGAACATTTATTCATGTTGGCCTTGTATGAGCCCACTGTCAGATTGCTGTATTGAACGCTACACGAGTTGCGAAATCATCGTAGCAGCTAATCAAGACAAATACACGTAACTTGCATTGTTTATCGTCTCCCTAGTTTTTTGTGCGGGACAGGTGAAGTGTAAAGATCCTTCAGTATAGCCCATGTGCAGCAGCATCAACTTGCGCGAATACTTCAATTTACCCCCTTAAGCAGGTGCTCCATGTCTTGCCCCCCAGCTTCTCAAGAATATAGGTTGATGTTCGTGGTAGCTGATACGACATTTGTGGATCCGTACCTGCATTGCTCTCTTTAAGACTATCAGTTAAAGTCTGCAATAGTATCAAAACACACATCCAAGCGTCAACCTATTGATGAAAAGAAACACCACCAAGCTACACACCTCCATCCTGACACGGTATCGCGCAGATTGGCGAAACTTCTCCTCCGTCAAGCTGCGGTTGTCGCACACCAACTCGAAATGGTCTTCCCGAGGACTATTCAGATCGGTCGTTTTTGGGCTTTCGACACCTCGATAATACAGGTTCCCTTGCACTTTCAGCACACCGTGGATATTTTTACCAACGCGTAGTATTTCCTCTTCGTCCGCCAAACACGGTAAGATCAGACAGCACTTCAGTGTGCCAACAGGCGAAAATCCTAAAGATACTGCTCGAGACCATGTGACAGAGCTTTGAATGTGCAGCAGTTCGTCGAATTTTTTCTCGCTATACCTTGCAATGGACAGCAATTAATACTGGCTCATCGTCAAGTTTACTTTGCACTACGTACGGTCCACAGGATGCAGTGTGAAATTCAATCTTTTCTCCGAACCGGGTTTTGAATAGGTGAGCATGCATGACTGTGCGCCAGACCATATCCAGATCTTTCACAGGGAAAAAGTGGGCCTGTTAACCAATTTTACATGTGCTTAAGAAAGAAGTGTCACAAAACAAGCCCAGCAATCATTATATAGGCACGTACAAAATAACCATGATGCAGGGGATCAATCGAGTTATCAACCCTTTTCCGTTTCTGGCCAACGAACACCTCAGGAGCTGAAGCTGTAGGGGATTCCGAGGAGGACGAGCGCCCACGTTCTTGGTGAGGCAGAGCGTTTGGGCTGTCTCCTTTTAGCAGGTGCGATAAAGAAGCGACACGTCGGCTGTAGCCAACCTGACACAAGCTTGCATCGCCGGCCTCTTCACCTGACGAAGCTCGTTGACGTTTAGACACAATCGACTGGAGCTTGACGCTTGCCTCCATCTGCATAGGCAACCACAGTATACGTCAATTCAAACCACCACAATCCTACAGGCTGTCTTTCCCGTGTCAGTACCTCATCAATCTCCTTCGCTGGCCGATTTAGTAGCACCACCTCACTATGCGCCAGCTTGCCGAGCGTCGTATTCAGCAACTCTAACCACCATCACCCATCCACGGCAACGTCAGTTCCCACACCACGCATCGGACAAGTACAGCACACGACAGACACACAACACATACCGATCATGCTCTTCATCACCACCTGGCCATCAAACGCAACCCAAAAGTCATCGTCTCCAGCGCTCCGTTCTCCCCCCTTACTAATCTTCACTCTCTTTAGCAATGGAGGCACGCCGCTCACTCCGTCGACGGCACCATCACCCGAATCATCAAGCATCTCATCCTCGTCCTCGTCGTCGTCCTCCTCCTCGTCATTCTCTGCCGCTTGGTCCTCCTCCTCCTCGTCGAGCTGCTCTGCAAGTTCGTAGCGTCCAACTGGCCGACGCAACCAGAACGAAGTCGGCTCGGCCGCATTCTGTTCCAGATCGGGTCCGACTCTGGTCTGGCTCTCTTGTACAGCTGCTGGCCCGTTGCCCTCCGTCCTTGCTCCAGCATTGCCTCCGACCTCTGAAACTTGATATTCCCCTCCTGCCTCGCTCTCCACGAGCTCGCGCCAGTCGTTCTCCAGCAGCCACGTCGACGCCAGCGCCACGCTCTGGTCGCACACCTCTAGCTGCGTACACGCGTGAGAACAAATCTCCCTCTCGGCGCAACCAGTAGGGTGGACGAACTTACCACGCGCTGCAGCGCCTCCGTCGGCACGTGTAGGAACACGCCTCCAAGCGTCTCCATGACCTTCTGGTTATTTTTGAAGTTCGTGGACTGGACGTTTTATAAGTACGATATCAGATTCGACAGGTCGTTGAATTCCCTTTATTTACATGTATTATACTCAGAGTATTTTATTGACACTATTCAATTGTGCCAGGGTATTAAAATAATTATTAAAAAAATATTAAAATAATGCCCAGGCACAATTGACTGATGATTGATTACCTGTGAAATGTCGCCGCTCGTCTTGATTGGCTGCATGCTCCACATCGGATACGACAGGGTATTGAAGGTAGCGGTACGCTTATTGAGGGGGTCGACTGTATGAAATCTTGCTTACTTAGTTCAACAACGATAACATCACAAGTTGGCATCTACAGGAAACACTCTTGGTAGTGAAAAGTGGTGTAGCGAGTACAGCTATCCAATACGCTCCAAACCAATAATTAAGAAGCCAGATTCTACCGACGCCGCATTGCATTCAGTGAACCTGTTGCAAGCGCCCAAATTGCTGTCGAGCGTGAAAGCTGCGGCTGAGCAGCCTCGATCCTTTTCGATCCGGAGAATGGCGTCACTGCCCACATTAATAAGCTGTTGGTGCTAGCTGCTCCGAGTAATACGTATTCTTCTTTTGGCCTCCAGCTGCGGGGCACCGATTTGGTGCATCAAGCTGAAGTTGCTAATACATGTGTGACCGACCACTCCTGCTTGCAAGCAGTCATTCTTCTCCATCCGCATCGTGCTGCTCGTTTCCAACCTCGGCGACAGTGGATGTACTGCACACTATTCACCGTGTCTTGGGCTATGAAAGCACAACCGCTGCTCCGACTCCACGCAACCCCATCGTGTGGCGAAGACAGCCTTGTTCACATTGCCCCAAACCTTGAGATATGAGCTCAAGCGGACATCTGAACAGCATGCACAGGGCAAACAAGCCCCCCCCCCCCCGATGAGTAATGCATGTCCTGCTTGGCGTCATGCTTCCACCCTCCCATCTCTTTTTCCGAGCACGCCGCCAAGCGGCCAAGTGCCTCGCACAGTGCCACGTCGCCTGGACAGCAACAACCTCGTTGCTCGCGAAAGAAATCGCTCGCTCGCGTGCAGCAGCGCCCACGCACCCCGCAACTCGCTCCTCAATCACTCGAAAAGGGGCGGGGCGGTCTCCATAGAAACGCCGGCGCAGCCAGCCCCCATCTGGCCCCTCCTCGCCGCAGCCGAGAGGTGGGTGACCCACCCAGTCAGTTCCTAGCTCGAGCGTGCGCAGGCATGAAGTCCAAGCAGCCCAAGTGGAAGAAGTTCCACTGTCCGCCGCTGTCGGCGTCGCGCCAGGAGCAGATCACGCGCGAGGCCAATCGCGCGTGCGACGAGCTGCTGCGGTTCTCGGCGGGCGAGGCCTTCAGCTCCGGGGGCTCGAGCCTGGACGAGAGCGAGGACGAGCTGTTCCAGGACGGGCTCCGGTGGGAGTACACGGAGCAGATGGAGAGCGTGCGCGTGGAGAAGGTCAAGGTCAAGTCCGAGAGCAAGAAGGGCGTGTACTACTTCCGCGGCATCACGCAGCTCGAGGCCGTGCTGGACGAGGTGCTGGAGCTCTACGAGGTGGACATGGCGCACCCCAACATGCAGCTCGAGAAGAAGCTGTCGCCCGACATCCTGCACTCGGTCGTGCTCTACGAGATCGCGCCGTACCGGCCGGCGGAGAGCACGGTCTTCGTCGGCATCCGCTGGTCGGCCGTGCGCTCGCCGTACGTCCTGGTGCGCAACCGCGACTTCTGCTACCTCGAGATCCAGCGCCGGTTCACGCTCGCGGACGGCCGCCGCGGCTTCGCGCGCTGCCTGCACTCGGTCAAGATCAAGAGCTGCCCGGACATGGAGAAGTCGCACGGCTTCGTGCGCGGCAGCATGTACCGCTCGGGCATCGTCTTCATCGAGAGCAAGCGCGACCGCAAGACGCTCGACATCGTGCAGGCCGTGTACACGGACCTCAAGGGCAACGTGCCGCAGTGGGTGGCGGCCAAGGGCCTGCGCCAGCGCCTCATGAGCCTCGAGCACCTCAAGAAGTACGTCAGCATGAAGCGCGTGGCCAACCAGACGTTCGCGCGCCGCAGCCAGCTCATGGCGCCGGGCAAGGTCAAGACGTGCTTCGTCTGCGTGGACGACATCGGCACGTTCAAGAGGAAATACAACTGCCAGAAGTGCGGCGAGGTAAGCCCGTGTGAGAGGCGGTCTCGGCGGCGAGCGAGCAGGAGGGCAGCAGCTCCGTGGCGGCGGCGACTACAGCACGTGGTCGACTGCGCGGCTTGCTGCTGGTGTTGTGCCTCCTCGCGGCACTCAGCGTGCTTCGAGGAATTGGGCTTTATTAACGCTAAGCTGTGTTGGGCTGCTGTGCGGTGTCGTGTCTATCGTGTGAGCAGGTCATATGCGGCCGCTGCAAGCTAACGATTAACGCGGATATCCCAGTGGTGGGCAAGATGAAGCTCACAATATGCAGTCTCTGCTCGCTAGCCATCAACCGCAGTGCGCTGCCGGACAACAACAGCAGTGATGACAGCGGAGGGCTGGGTCATCGTCCGTTCTCGGCGACACCGCAGCCCACGTACCAGCACCGCGACTGCGATGACGACGTGCCCGTGCGCAAGCGCGCGCTGAGCCTGAACTCATTCCACACGGCCAACTTCGACCACACCTCGCTGCAGAGTTCAGTACTGGCTCGCGAGTTCTAGTTGCCTCGTGGGCGCAGCTGGTGGTCCAGCGGAGCAGCCAAGCACAGCTCCAGGCCGGCGGGTACCGAGATTTGAACCAAGTGGTGTTCTGCTGGATTGGTGGGTGGGTCCAGAAATTTGTTTTAGTGTTCAGCGTTGGAGCGCTGAACATGTCAGGTGGACGCAAGTTTTGCTTGGGCTAAGGTGAGCCTAGCATTTAGCGACAGTTTTGACAGTCCTTCTCGTTATGCAGCGCACTGATCGCTTGGGGCTCAACAATGTACGATGTAATCCAGCGTGTAGCAGGGGTGTTAAACGCTGTTAAATTGATGGAATATACGCCAACAATATGTATTGGGGAGTACCAGAGTCTACCGAATACTTCGGAGCGGTATACACGTTCCGTATATACCACCTGAAGCATCTGAAGTTTCTTTAATTTCTTCCATATCCTCAATTTTGATTTAAAAGCTATTAGAGACCAGGGATGGTCAGATACTACATGTACTTGAAGTAGTACTTTAGTAGGAGATGTCAGGCACTATCCCTAGATACCACAAAGCACAATGTTTGGTGTTGTACGATTATCAGACGTCAACGAGGAAGTCGAAGACAATATTCTAGTTTCTGAAGCCCGTTTCGGGTGAGAAACCCGAAAGAATAACACTAAGATGCACAGCATAAAATATTTGACCAAGAAAACAACACAAAAGAAAACGAAGTCCATGCATTGTTGTAGTTGCGGCGCTATACGAGACTTACTTCGAAGTAACTTTGCATCACTTAAAACTGTCCAGACTGAGCAGGGTATGGTCTACGGTCTACTGTATTATCCAAATTGCTAGCAGCCACCACTGTCGAAGATTACAAACATCAGCGCCTTGTTTCATATTTGAAGCGTTCACGTCTGGGCCGGTAGAACGCGATTCTGGCGATGTTGCAGCATGCGCTGCAGGATACTGGGACTGGTATGGACGATCGTGGGACTGATAGTCGACTGCGAGCCACCTCTGCGTTGGGGCTGCCTCCTGGGATCTTTGCGACTGGACTGTGATATCGACTCGAATGACGCACCTCCGCATTCCTTCAGCACGACACTTTCGAGATCAGGAGATATGTGCGCTCGGAGCGCGGCCTCAAAGTTGCGAGTCTGTGCCGCAAAATTCGTGTAATCACCACACATAGGTTAGGTCCAGGTAACGAGTTGTACTCGACGCGGTATCACGAAAAGAAACTCACTCCGAGCTCATCGCGAAGGTGCCTGAACGCGGCCTGTGTTGATATCCGTACGGCCGCCGATTTCGACGTCAGCGACTTAGCCAGCAGTTTGAGTAGCCGGTCTGACGATTGCGATGACTGGAAACTGGTGAACTCGGACTTGCTCCAGTTGCTAATGCATTTTTCCACGTAGAATGATGCCTTGTCGGCAGAAATGAAGCTAGTTAACAATTTTGTCAGTCGATTAGTAAGCGCAACCACTTACCAGGTTGGACAAACGCATGTCTTCATGTGTGATATATTTTATGCTGAGTTGCAGCAACAACAAGGCGAGCTTTCGTCCACTGCAGTGAAGGATGATTGCATCCAGAACTTCGGTCGCCGTCTCACACAAAAAACGTTTCTCCGAGTTGAAGACCGTTGTTAAAACCACGGGAACGATGGTATCTGAATGACAAATGTACAAGACATAACGTGAGTGCTTCAGCTCTGCTGAATAGAGGATTGAGCCGTGCTAGCACATGGCCCACCAAAGAAAGGAGCCAGGCGAGTCCGTAACAAAAAGGCTAAATCTTTCATAAGCAGCAAGGATCCTCGCGCCTGGCCAGCTCCTGAATGTGCGGACGTATGTCTTGATTTGGGGGAAAGCAGGTTCCTGGGACTGGTACCCGACAAAGGACCGTCCAGCTCCCGGAGCTGCGCTTCTCTGTTGGTAAAGCGGCTTGTCAACTGGTGGAACTGATAACACTCCCGCGGGCAAAACTTACATGTGCGCACGGAGAACATCGGGGTGCTGGGCGGCGAATCGTTTGAGGGATTGAATGGTTGCAAACTCCTCTCCCCACGGAACCTTGATGCTCTCAACGCTCCCCGTCTGGGTCTGAAAGAACCGTCGCTTTCGGTTTAGTAGCAAGTCAACGTTCTTCCATTCTTCAACGTCTTCGGAAGAAATTGCATCAGCTGTATGGCACCGTGAACGCTGAGAAGCGATAGATAATCCTCTATCCCGTGAACGCTGCCTTAGTGTTGCTGATGCGAGTCGTATCTCGCCAATAAGCTCTTTTCCACTAACAGGGGATACAGTTGGTGCTGAACTCGGCGCAGCAATGCTAGGTATTTCAAGTATGTGTTCAACATCGGTGATATCATCTTCGCCTTCCTGATCAACTTTCGTTGTTCATAGCAAGATAAAAGCGTCAGCTGACTGTTTCATTGACGAAGCGCTCTTGCACGATGGACTAACACAATTAACATGTGTCTTACCTTTCCTCTCAGATGAAAGCCCTCTTCCAACGGTATTGTTATCGCCTAGCAGGTTCAAGTTAAAACTTGGCAAGCCCCCCTTTGATTGGATACCTCTAGAGTTCCGGGTGGAGTCAGATACGGCACTTATATCTGCTTCACCCCGCTCATCTCTATCGTTATTGTTATCACCGCTACCTAATTGATCGGGCTTTTGAAGCAAAATGTTGTTCGCCAGGAACGTCGTGTCGTTACTAGTTCCGTCATATTTGTGTCGGCTAGTGCCATTTAAATATGACTCATAGCTCATTTGAGTCGGCTGAAATGGTCCACTGATACCAGCACAGAGTGTTGTGTCGTTATCTCCCTCTGTTTCACTCTGCACAGTCAAACCGGTAGCATCTTGTGGTGATTCTATGAGGTGAATGAAGTCACGAGATACGCAGGTTTCTTCCTCGCCGTCTTCGTAAATAACATCGTAGACACCACTTGGGTGACAAAAACTGACCACGCCAGGGAGTAAGACTGATCTTCCCTTGTAGTGGACCTCCACTCGATCTCCTTCATGGAGTGGAGCTGAAGAGGCTGCTTTGAGAATGGAAGCCTCAGAGGTATCTATGGCATGCTCTATCCACTTCACCGGGCAGATTATTGTACTTCGGGTAGGGCTTATTGAAGGGCTTCGGGCTAGTGAATCGGTGGGTTGAGGCTGCAATAAACGAGCTTGAGCAGTATATATTGTAGTGTTGCTGCCGTTATCAGAGTTGATTTCCGGAGAGTAGTCCACTCGTACTGATGTACCACTAGTGAGATTGACCATAACGCTGTTGTCCGTATTATCACCAGCACTGCCAAAACCATTAACTGGTGCGCTCCCGACCGAACACTGCAATACTGAAGTCGACAAAGTTTCAGCAACTTGTCGATCTTGCGAAGCGACTTCAGCGCAGTTTTTCACCTCCAAATTGGCGTCTGCAGAGCCAACACCCTCTTGAACGCTTTTCAAGCCGTCATCAAGCACAAAATCCATCGTTTGAGGCGAAAAAGTACCTTCGATTAAGGTTTCAGAGAAACTCTCACAGGGTACCACGTCTCGAATAGAATTGTCATCACCCTGCACTGGAACATCCTCTGCTAGTGGCTCTACCCCCCTGGCTGGAATCCCTGGGGTGTTTTCATCAACATATGATATGTTTTTGAAAATCTCAACTTTGAGTACTTCCACGACCGCGACGTCACTACATGGCCCGCAGTCGGCAAACTCAGATTTGATCACCGATTGATGTGCACTCCCATTACTGAGAAGTATGGCTTCGCTTGGTTCTAGTACCGCTCCTTGTGTTTGATTCTTCACCGCATGCTGAACAGCCGCCAATTTGCCGTCACACAGCATCTGGTTGACTGTGTTGCTAGAAAATTGGAGCACAAGAAGTTGTGTTGCAGCCGTGTGGGTATCGTTACACTGCTCTAAATCTGTCAGGGTATTGTATTCTGTTACAAGCGCAGCATCGGTCTGGAATTTCGCAGAACGGTCAGACGTATCATTCTGAATTGTCTTCAACATACCACCCTCAAACTCTCTGGGATGGCTCAGCAAAGGATCCTTATCCATCTTCACTTGCTGAAGACACGAAAAATCGTCCAATTCGTAATTATGATGGGATTCCGTCTTAACTTCATCGCTTTCCGCATCGTTATCCGACAAGTTGTCCTGAATCTCAACATGTCTAAACATGCTGTCATGGATAATTTCCTCCGGCTCCACTTTATCGTCATCCGTAAATCGTTCATAAGTGTAATCCTGAATAGCCCTCTTACCGACTTTCACGGAATGATCCAAAACTGCATCCTTAGAATTTCCTGTCTCCCCGTCCTCAACTTCCGCATAATAGCTTGGGAAGTTTTCTTGAGTCGTCTTCGTTTTCTTCAGGACTACATATTGGATCGCTGTATGTATCATTCGTTTTACCTCCTCGAAGCTTGCTGTGCGTAGGGCTACAAAATCTATCGTCGATTGAAGTCGATCCACGTCCTGAGGTTTGACACTACATGTAGGGCTTTCTACGCCATCAATAGTTCGGATAAGGCGGGTATCATGCTCATCGATTGAATCAAACAGCAATTGCTCGCCGGCGTCCCAGTCATCGTTCACGCTAACAACACTTGAAGAGAAGGGAGAAAAAGAGGAATCAGTTGATTTGTGTTCTGCATCTTCCAATTCGGCATACTGATCGGTGACTTTCTGCAGTCCTGCAGAGATAATATCAACCAATTCTTCATTCCCAATGTTTTGTGCCGTCTCCATAGCTGCTTGTAGTGCTTCCGAGCAAAACTCTACATGGCTTACTAAGAACTTTACCAGTGTCTTATTTTTCGAAGAAACTCCACGCGCAAGCGCCGCTGCATCCCACAGAACCAAGTCGCCCATTTCATCATTTTCCTCTCCTATAACTATCGACAGCATTTCTGAAGGAGCTGCTGGGCCTTGCGCAGACTGTGACACTTCTTCCCGCAGAGTATCAATGAGTTCCATCATGTTGCAGATCGTGCCTCGTGGGTCGCATTCGAGCAACATCTCCACAATCTCGAAATGCCAATTTGATAATGCAAGACGAAGGAGGCGGGGATGGTGAACCCCGCAGGAAGAGATGACAGAGCAATATGAGAGGTAGTGCGGAAGAAGAATGTCAGTTATGTCAGCAGATCCATTAGTGCACGACATCTCTAAAGATTGCACAACAGCATCCCAGCGCGTCTCGTTGCCATTGGAAAACCTTCCGCCGGCAAGAAGCCCTTGCACAATTTGAAAATGCTGGTTGGTCGCTGCTTCGATCAGACATTCTGCTTCGACAGCATCGATGTTTGGAGCTGGGTCATCGTCGGTAGCAATATCCCCGAGTAGCAATGTTACCATGGGTTTGTGTCCAATAATCGAAGACGCCAGAAGAAGCTGCGGTCGAAAGATTCGCGGAGATGTTGTAAAGCTCGCGACAATGGTGTTTTGCCATTCTATTCGATCGTCATTCTCATCCTGGTATATTCCACTGGATGGTATTTCTGAGGCTAGCAAAAGGAAACTTCTTGCACGGTCCTCTGCAGAGAGCTCGGGCAGGTATTTAAAAAACTCTTCTAAAACTTGTCGTGAGCTTCCAGCTGCCAACGCATCGACCAGCCGAATATTTCTGTTGCGAAGATCTTTATACGTATTATCCCGAAAAAGCAATCGAATAAAGCTCGGGTGGATATAGGCATTCTCTGGGTCCTCGATCAGAGCCACTACCTCTTCGTAAGCTGGTGCACAGAGTTGCGAGATCCATGGGACGTATTCCGAAAACTCAAAGCCTTCCCGCTCGGTTGCATCAAGATAATATCGGACACGATCAGGAAAATTGACGAAACACTTGATCAGCTCTTGCGCTCGAGGCGGTAGTTCGTTGTCACTCATACCGACTCGAATCACACCACGGTCGCGCTCTATCTTCTTCACACTCTGCTTGCTCGGCAGTCGATGAAGCATTCCTCTCCCGTCTTACAGTCTTAAAATAATAGCCACTATGACATAGCTCTAAACATAGTTAAGAGACACTCGTTAGAAAGACATTCACCGGTAAGCCCGAAATGGTCTCAGTTTAAGATAATCAAGTCTCAGTGCTCTGGTTGCGCGCGCATCTGGTAACTTCAGCGACTAGCACGAAAGCACCGCCAGCATTACGAGTTTTCCCTTTCGGAGTCGGCGTGGCACCATTAAAAGCGTCGCTGACAATGACGCTATTCGAGCGCTTTCAGTGCAATGGGCGAACTGCTCCTTAATTGCTAGCCAGTGCTATCGCGAATCGGACCCCGTCACGACGAGACCCATCCGGCCAATGCGGCATGGAGTGTCTTCTTTGAAAGTTCCCACCAGCCTTGGCGTTGACTGCAAACAGGATCACGAATCGCCTGCGCATTGTGCGGTCGTTGTCGGCGATGACGTTCCTCCAGGGCAGTTTTCCAGTGCTCCGCTACGTGGTTGTGTCTGTCACTCATCTTGGTTAGCCGGAGATGGAATCAACCATCGTCAATCCCTTTGTGCTCCTGTGGCACTCACTCGCTCGCTCATAGTACGACTCGTGGAGGTACCGGTGGACGCATGAGCACTGATCTCAGGCCACTTCCACTTCCAGTGGAAGTTCCAGGTAACTTGACGAACTTCGAGAACTGGTCGGTCTCGCCCCAGTTGCCCTCCGCGCTGACGTCACTGCGATCCGGATGGGAGGGGAGAGAGCAGGCTGCCGCGTCGCATATATGCCCGACACGCGGTTGAACATCGGGCCAGTTCAAGCCGCCAGAGAGCGGCGCCGCGCCAAGTTCCCCGCCTGCCCCGGCCGATGGGTGGCGGGCGCAAGGCTGCCGGTGTTATCACCAAGCGCCCATCAACGCCCGCCATCATGTTCCCGGCGTCTCGACGGCCATGACGCGGTGGGCGTTTTCCGGTGCGGAATTCGCGTATTGGCAGGGCCCAAAACAGAGACAGACGAAGCGACGCGAGCGCCTGCGATTGGCCGAGCGCGTGCCCAGCTGGCGGGCGACGCGCCCGAGTCAACCTGCAACCCGACCCCCACATCATCAAGCCATACAAAAACCAAGTCAAGCCTGCTTCGGAGGGGGGGGGGGTCGTCGCTCGGCACGTGTACAGTAACTGCCGCCTCGTCAGGTTGCAGTTACAGGTACATGTATCATCTCCGATCCAGGCTCATTCCTGCTTCTGCCGCTTCCGAGCCAAGCGCCCCCCCCAAGCACCCGACGCCCAAGAGCTCGCGGCCCTCGATGCTGCACGTGTCCCAGTTCCGCGCGATGCGCCGCACGCCCGCGGCCGCCGGCTCGAGCCGCCCGCTGGCGCGGACGCTCGCGCGCGCCTTCGCGTCCGAGAGCGAGCTCGGCGTGTGCAAGGACGAGATGCTGCGCGCGCTGGACAAGTTCCAGAAGGCGTCGGCGGGCAAGACGGTGCCGTGGTTCCTGGAGAACATGCCGCCCGCCTACTTCCGCTCCATCCACGAGGAGGACCGCATCCAGCACCTGAACGCCATCACGGCGCTCGTGGGCGCGCAGCAGCCCGAGGTCATGCTGCGCTCCGTGGACCACCGCGTGTTCTCGCACTTCCGCTCGGGCGCCAACTTCCCCGGCCGCCTGGCCAACGTGCTGGAGCAGCTGCCGCTGACCGTGGACGGCGCCACGCTCGCGCGCGTCAAGATCTTCACGGCGCTCGACGACTCGCTGGGGCTCGACATCTTCCGCTTCGGCCAGCAGGAGCCCTTCCTCAACCAGACGGAGGACGAGAAGCTCGCGCGCGCCAGCATCCAGCGCTTCTGCGCCGAGATCCAGGCCGGCAAGTACGCCGGCGACAAGTGCTACCCCGTGCCCGGGCCGCACTTCGAGCCCGAGGCCGTGGACGCCTTCCTCAAGCACAGCAACACCATGTACGTGCAGTTCAGCAACCCGCGCCGCCTTGCCAGGCAGATGGAGCTCTTCAGCCGCGTGCGTGGCACCGAGGGCGTCGCCGTGGACGTCGAGCACAACTGGGAGACCCGCAGCGAGGAGAACAAGCTCGCCAGCAGCGGCATCCCGCAGACCATGCTGACCATCGCGGCGGCCAACGTCATCCCCAAGAGCTTCATGCAGAAGGCCGCCACGTACCTCGGCCTGTGCAACCTCAACGTCGCGCGCGCGCACCTGGACGTGGTCAAGGACCCCCAGAACAACAACGGCGACGGCCACGTCGCCATGATCCGCATCCTCGTGCAGCCCAGCGCGGAGGCTCTCAAGGACAACTTCCACTTCGAGTGGTCCAAGATCTCGGGCAACCTCAAGTACCTCAAGTGGGTGGACGACCGACCCGTGCACCTCACGCTGCAGCACCCCGACCTGGGGCTCTCGCGCGCGGAGCTCGTCTACGCCTACGGCAACATGCTGCACGGCGTCCTGGCTAAGAAGGACCCGTTCGCGTACTCGCTGACGCGCATCATGGAGACGCTGGAGCACGAGCAGCACCTGCCGCTGGCCTCTCTCATTGCCGACTTCTTCCTGGACAAGTTCGACCCACAGCGCGAGCACCCGCTCGCGGATGCTGAGCAGGACGCGGTCGTGGACGAGCTCAAGAAGGAGATCCGCCGCAACGTCGAGCACGAGGACGCCATCCTGCTGCTGAACAGCATGGCGGACGCTGTGCGCGGCACGCTGCGCACCAACAAGTTCGTGCGCGACCGCTACGCGCTGTCGCTGCGCATGGACCCCAAGGTCATGGGCTATGGCACTGTCGGCAAGGACACCCCGTTCGGTGTCTTCTTCATCTACGGCCGTCGCTTCAAGGGCTTCCACGTGCGCTTCCGCGACATTGCTCGCGGTGGCCTCCGCATGGTGTACCCAAGCTCCACGGACGCCCACGCTCTCGAGAGCGCTCGCCAGTACAACGAAGCGTACAACCTGGCCTTTGCCCAGCAGCTCAAGAACAAGGACATCCCGGAGGGCGGCTCGAAGGCTGTGGTGCTCTGTGACCCTATTGTGGGCCCCGTTGGCGATGTTGCTCCGCGCGACTTCATCCTGCGCAAGAGTGTCAAGGCGTTCTCGGACGCTCTGCTGGACCTGAACACGACGGACGAAGCGGTGAAGGTGAAGATCGTAGACTACTACGGCAAGGACGAGCTCATCTACTTAGGCCCGGACGAGAACATCATCCCTGAGGACATCGTCTGGATGACCAACCGTGCTGCCTACCGCGGCTACCCGATCCCGCGCGCCTTCATCAGCTCCAAGCCTGATGCTGGCTTCAACCACAAGGTGTACGGTGTCACCAGTGAGGGTGTGGCTGTCTTCGCTGATGTTGCCCTGCGCTCGCAGTATATTGACCCCACGAAGCAGCCGTTCACTGTCAAGATCACGGGCGGAACTGACGGCGATGTGGCCGGCAACGTCATCAAGATCCTGCACCGCGAGTATGGCAACAACCTGCGCATCGTTGGCATTTGCGATGGTACTGGCGTGATTGAGGACCCGCAGGGTCTGAACATGCCGGAGCTGCTGCGTCTGGTGCACGAGTCGCTGCCACTGTCGAGCTTCGACGCGTCCAAGGTTTCATCCACTGGAGTCAAGCACGACATCAACACGCAGGAAGGCATTCGTGCCCGTAACTCGATGCACAACCGCGTGAAGAGTGACCTGTTCATCCCTGCCGGTGGCCGTCCGAACACCATCAACGAGAACAACTGGCGCGACTACCTGGACGCCGACGGAAAGCCTTCCTCGGGTCTGATTGTGGAGGGTGCCAACCTGTTCATCACTCCCGAGGCTCGTCAGCTGCTGTTTGACAACGCTGGAGTGGTCATTGTGAAGGACAGCTCGGCCAACAAGTGCGGTGTGGTGTGCTCGTCGTACGAGATCGTTGCGAGCATGCTGCTTGAGACGGACGAGTTCTTGGCCGTCAAGGACGAGCTGGTCGTGGAGGTGGTCGACAAGCTGCGTGCTCTGGCGCGAGTGGAAGCTCAGCTGCTTTTCCGCGAGTACAAGAAGGACCCGACGTCAGCGCTTCCGCCTGCCAGTGAGCGCATCAGTCGGGCGATTACCCGTGTGCACGATGCTGTTCTGGCTCACTTTGACGACGTGTGCGAGGCCGACCAACAAATTCTGTTCACGCTGATCGAGGAGCACCTGCCGCCGAAGCTTCGCGAGCTGGCGCATGACCGTGTGCAACAAAACGTGCCTCTGGCTTACCTGCGCTCGATCGTCGCATCTAGCCTGGCCAGCAAGATCGTGTATCGTGAGGGCCTGCAGTTCACCGAGGCTCTGCCGGACAGCAACCTGGGCAACATGGCCCTGCAGTACCTCAAGCAGGAGAAGAAGGTGCAGCGCCTCGTGCATGATGTGCGCTCCTCGCAGCTTCCGAACAAGGACGACATCGCCGACTTGCTTGCGCGCGGCGGCGTTCGTGCTGGCATGGACACGCCCAACTAAACTGTTCACTAAAGCGAATTGGCCTCTGTGAATGGAGGCGAGAGTAATAGATGTAGTATCATTCAAGCAGTCTTTTGCGAGTTGTTTTCACTATTGGGGGTTAAAACCCGCAAAGCATGGCAGGATGTTGTCTGGTGGCAGACAACATGCTACCAGACCAGACAACACTACTATCTGTCTACAGTAATGCACCAGGCGATCAGTTTTCTTGTACTTGAAGTAGTACTACATAGTAGTAGTACCACGATTCTCTTACAACAGGGATCAGGGACTACACAACAAATTTCGGCTCCATGTGTGTACATGAAGCAGCATTGATCTCGGGATCGATGGACATTGCTTATCGGTGGACACCAACGTTTTCTGGTTGCAGCACATGTATCATGCCCGACGACGACATCAAGTTCAACGCGTTCTTAATACTACTAGAGTAGACAGCAACACCATCCAAAACACTGAAGATAAGCTGGAAGTGGCGTCCAAGAAAAATGTACACCCGGTGATCCAGAAGCTGCAAATGGCTAAGACTATCCAGATGATGCACAGAACGATGCGCTACCGCTTGAAAATTGTTTGTATGCAGCTAACACCAGGGTGGTGGGCCAAATCAAAGCAGCAAACGCATGAATGAAAGTACTTGAATTGTTATTGCCTGCCATTTGCTCCTTATACGGCTCGCTCCTTAAGCCACTTGGCCAGACTTTCGTGATCACGACGGAACGCTGCACTTTTGAGTCGCACCCCCTCCAGGGCCACATCCAGACGGCGCTTGTATCCTGATGTATCCTTGTCAACCACAAAGGCCTCTACTTCTACGGCCATTGCTTCGCTTTGAAAGCGAGCAACCACTCCGCACACGATGGAGCCAAGTGTCATTGCCGAGTACTTTTTCGTCAAGAAATCCCACTTGTCTTGAACGTACTGCCACGCGACTTGGGAGCCAAGTTTGTCGCTGGCCACGCTAATGAACGGGTAATGGATGTCTTGCGAGCGAACATTTTCCACAGCCCATTCCAGTACCTGAGTCTTTGACGCTGCACCAGAAACAAATCCCATAGCGTCAAGGCAGTCTCTGCGCTCCTCGGCAAAATCACTTTTGTTGTGTAGTTCCTGCAGAAGCTTAGCATTTCCCGCTTCACCATATGCCACTTCGATACCAAAGACAGTGCCCCTCAGGTCACCCGATAGCGCAGATGAGTCACCGCCAAAATACGCGCGGAAGCGCTTTTTCGCTTCTTTGATCACGTCTTGATCATTCGCGAGGCCCAAACGATTAATTACTATCTTGCGGAACTCACCCTCATCGGCATCAGCCTCCTTGGAAGCATCAGCATCCCAGCCCAAACGCTTCATTACGTGTGCAAACAATGAGCGAATGTATCTCTGGAGCTCTGGATAGATGGACTCGTCACGGAACAACCTCGAATAGTATGCCATATTGCGCGAAATTTCTTTCCAGCACAAAGAAGCATATTCATCCACATATGCACTCGTGAAATCAAGAGCAACCGGGAGGTCCAGCACACCAGCACGGGCAAACGTGAACACAGAGCTCAGGAGGCCTACGCGATCCGGAACGCCGAACAGTTGCTCCTTCACCGGGACTTCAAGGCGCTTCCACAGAGCAGGCGAGTAGTTCACCAGGTAGAAGCTTGCCTGATTGGGGTTGAGCTTGATCCAACCCTTAGGGTCAGCTGACACCTGAATTTGCTTGTTAATATCGTCTCCAGCGACAAAAGGTGTTGTTGGAGGCGTCGAACTGTTTAGCGACGCAGTCTTGGCGTCCCATATACCAAGGCGCTTGATTGTGCTGGGGTCATCTGACGTGCAAAATGTCAGCGGAATATCCCACAAGGTGTTGTCACCACTGTTCAAGTTCATGTCAGCGAAGAAACGTTCCTGAACCAAAACACACTTCCCATCCGCGTCCTGCTTGACAGTCACCAGTGGGAATCCCACCTGCTTCGTCCAAGTATCGGCCATATTTTTCAACTTCTGGCCGGACGCCTTTTCCAGCGCTTCCCACAAGTCCTCCGTCACCGTGTTCTTGTAGCTGAATTTGACAAGGTAATCGTGGACGCCACGATAGAAAAAATCGCGACCAAGATACTCCGACAGCATGCGAACAACACTCGATCCCTTGTGGTACGAGATGGCGTCAAAGATTTCGTCTGCCTCTTGCGGGTGGTTGACCACCACTTCGATCGGGTGCGAGGACACCATCGCGTCCTTCACGAAAGCAGATCCGAGCATAATATCCTGCACAAACGTTTCCCACAGCTTCCACTCCGGAAAGATGTGATGCGCCGCATCAAACTCCATGAACTGAGCAAAACCCTCGTTAAGCCACAGCCCCGTCCACCAGTCCATCGTCACGAGGTTGCCAAACCACTGGTGCGAAAGCTCGTGGCATATAGCGCGTGCAGCATCTGCCTTAATCTCATGACTACTCATCTTCGAGTCCACCAGCAAGTACGTCTCCGTGTACGTCACGAGTCCCCAGTTCTCCATGGCGCCGAGGAAGTCCGGGATCGCCACCATGTCCAGCTTCGTCAGTGGGTACGGGATGCCAAAGCTCTCGGTAAAGAAGGACAGCGCCTTGGTCGCGACGTCCAGCGCAAAGCGCCCGCGCGCGCTCTGCCCCGGCGCCGTGTACACATTGACCACGACGCCTTCCTTGGTCAGGTCCGAGATCGTGTCGAACTCGCCGACCACCATGGCCACGAGGTACGTGGACATGACGGGGGACTCGGCGAACCTCCACAGCTTCTCCATGGTGCCCCCGACGTCCGCGCGCGTCTTCTGGCGGATGTGTGCGTTCTTCCGGGGCCTCACGAGCGTCTCCACCACGTGGGCGTTGGACAGCGCCACGAGGTCCACGTCCGTGACCATGGAGATCTCGAACGAGGCCTTGAGCGCGGGCTCGTCCCAGCAGACGAAGGCGCGGCGCGCGTCGCACGCCTCGAACTGCGTGACGGCGAGCACGCGGCGCTCACCCTGGTGGTCGTACTCGGAGCGGTAGAAGCCGCGCAGCTGGTCATTCAGCACGCCGTGGAAGCGCAGGCGCAGCGTCACGCGCGCGCCCGCGGCCAGCGGCTCGGCGAAGTGGAACGAGACCGAGTCGTCCCGGGCGCGGAACTGGATCTGCTGCGCCTGCTGCTCCTTCCACGCGGCCGCGGGGTCCTCGACCCACACGTCGAACACGTGCAGCTCCACGGCGTGGCAGGTCACGACGCGCGTGGGCTCCTGCACGCGCAGCGTCACGCGCTCCGAGCCCTCGAAGCGGAAGTTGAGCAGGTCGATGAGCTCGTAGTCCACGCGGTACTGCGGCAAGCAGGCGAGCGGGGGGAGGGGGTGAGAGAGGGGGCAGGCAGGACGGGGAGGGGCCTGGGGGCGCGCGCACCTTCTCGGGCGCGACGCAGCGCGGCAGCCGCTTGAACTCCTCCGGCGTGTCCGCCATAGCGCAAGAGTGATGGTCACTTGCGCACTTGGAGGAAGATCTGATTGTGACGGTCACAGCTGGGAGGGGGGGGAAACGGCGGTGTGCTGATTTGATTGCGCATCTCTGTGGACGAATGCGCAGCGACGTGACGTTGCCCCGCTGGCGGCTGTGCTCAGCGGTTCATTTTGCGCTCTGCTGCGGACTATTTACCGGTATCGGTACCATGTATCGGTACGCTCTGCTCTAGCTGGCTGTCTGCTGCTTTCTGGAGCCCTCGAGCTCGAGCGCCTTGACGAGGGAGAGCAACAGCTCGTTCGTGGGGGTGGGGACGCCGAGCCGCTTGCCGCCTGCAACGACGCGCCCCGTGATCGCGTCGATCTCGGTTCTGGTGGGAGCAGGTGAGCACGGCGTCAGCTTTGAAGCACTTGTGGGGCAAGCGACCAAGAGAAGTGGACACCAACCTGGAGCCGCGACGCAGATCGGACAGCATGGAGCACACGTTGGTGCCCGTGTTGCGAGCCACCTCGAGGATGTCCTCCACCAGCTCCTGCAAGGCGAAAGGCAGGGTAGCAACGAGGGTTAGCACGATGCCAAGCAGCACAGATTAGGATCGCGTCGGTCGTACATGTTGCGTGCACGACAGAGGGATCTGCTCGCGCGCAGCGACGGCGAGGGCTTCTTGCACCACCATGTTGACGCAGTGCCGACTACCCTCACTACTAGCCACGCTCTACAAAACCAACAACTCATTAGATAAAAACAATGGAGAGACGACCATCCGCAGTATACGCATACCAAGTTTGGAGCATCGAGCAGCGAGGCAAGTGGGTTGATCGCTGCATTTACAATCAGCTTCCGCCAGAGCATTGCTTGCATTTTGCTTGCTTCCAGAACTTCACACTGGATTCCTAGTCAGTTCCAAATGTCAGTAGATCGACTTCATTTGTCGTACTAATCACCTCCGTACCCGCTGCTTGAAACACTTGGGCTACTGTCTTCATCTTGATGTTTCGGTCTCTGCGAAGCTGTAGTTGCTTTTCGGAGCCGCTACTATTAGAAGAATTCACACCAGACTCTGCAAACGGCGCCAGATACGTCGTACCGGCGTCCAATCCGCTCGTCAACACGTTTCCGAAACCAAGTACTCGTCCACCAACAAATGTCACTCCGTTTGCGAACTGCCACTGATCGTCAAAATGATGCAAATCGTTTTCTTCGTCTTGGGGTAATTCACCCAGCCCATTCTGCAGCAGCACACAGAGGGCATCATCCTTCAATAGGTGTTTGTTTCTCGTCCGAAGCTCTCGAATTACCCCGGCACTATCGTACGCCTTTACAGCCACCAACAGCACATCCAGTTTCTCATTACAACCTGCACTCTCAAGAGTGCAGACCCGTACGCCCGGCGCCTCTATCCCCGCCGCCACTTTCCGGTCCGAATTTACTTGAAATGCCAAGTTCTCTTCTTCGTCGTTATTATGTCCTCGTAGAGAAAATTTGAGCTCTTCGCTCCTCAACCAATGGTCAAATTGTACAGGTTTGACGAAGGCATCAACTTTCAGCGACAGAACCTCTTCCTTCGTCTTGGAATCGGCTGCCAACAGTCCCAATCGAGTGAAAAAGATGGTTCCGATAGCCCCCAATCCCAGAACACCCACGCGCAATTCGCGGTAACGGTTGACTGCATCTGTATCTAATGCATCGTGAGAGCGGGATACATAGTGCACGTGGCGTCCTGGGGCTCTATGGGCGATGGAATTCGTTGTCGCGGGGGCGCGGCGATGGCCCCATATCCGCAGCATTTTGTGAATCAAAAGTGGTCAAATTGTAGTCGGACTATAAATTATTAGTACCAAAATGATATTCCTTTAAAATGCCAATTTGTCATTGCTAAATATCAAAAATGGGTCTTTCTGCTTCGATTTTACTACTGAAGTAAAACTGTACCATTATTATAATAAGAAGGCTTGATTCAAGAGGAAGACCACTGTTGCGAAATGGACGCAGTGACGAATATGCTTCACATTACTGGTAACTAGATGCGCATACACAGTGTCACGCATAAAGTGGCGGTAAATGGCTCTGATGAAGACCTCGTACTCGGGCGATTATGCCGTCGATCCACTCAGTTTTGGTACACCGAAGCCCCAGTGATTCGCTGCCCATGAACTCATTCCAGTATTCCTGTACAGTGTCGCAAACTTCGTAGAGAGGATCCGCTCCACTTGATTATTTCTATTCAAGAGGAGCAACAATACAAGTATCGACTGCAGGAACTCGACAGCTTGTGGCATCAAATTTAAAAACCAACAACTCCTAGCCAAACACGAAACGACGGTCGTTTCACGTCCAAATCGCACTAAGGTGTCGGCTGCTGCTGCTGGTGTCCCCCATCGAGCTCTGTCGATGGAATCCTCGGTGTTGTCGGCCTTGGCGGTCGAAGACGAGATTATCCAATGGCTCAGCAGTCAAATAGACGAATCTACGGGCTGTGTTCCGCTTTACGAAGATCCCGATTTCTCCGCGGAGGTTTCTAGTTTGTATATTGATCCGAGCAAGCTGCCGGACTACGTGGCTCAACAGAACGGTGACTCGGCTGGCTTTGTCAACTGGTATCGCCCTACGGAATACACCGAGGATCCTGACTACTTCAAGAACTCGACTGGTTGTGGTGTCTTACGTGAAGGACTGCTCAACGATGCCTGGCTGCTTGGTGTGTTTGCTGCCGTAGCACTGCACCCGGATAATCTCGTGGAAAATCTCTTTGTGTCCGAGTCATTGCACGCCTTTAAGCAGTTCGGTGTCTACACTTGTCGCTTCTACAAGGATGATAATTGGATACCAGTGACAACGGACACTCGAATTCCTTACTCAATGGAGCTTCAACCAGAAGACAAGGCGTGTGATGCAGGTGTAACCTTCTCGCCGCCGGGGTTTGCCTTATACGGCAGCAGTTTCAATAAGAATGAAGTGTTTATCCCGTTCTTGGAGAAAGCGTATGCCAAACTCCACGGTAGTTATCAGGCTCTGGACGAGAAGCACGGAGGAGGAGTTGGAGGAGGTGCTGGAACCAGCAGTGGGCGCATACTCGAAGCGTTTCTAGACTGCACCGGAGGTAGTGCACATCGTGTAGATCTACAACTTGAGCGTGTCAAGCAGCTACAGTTCGACCAAGCCACTACAGGAAACCCAGCGGCTGCAGCATCGAGCCCGACCGCACTATTATGGAAGCAGTTGCTACGCTACAAGAAAACGAAGTGTATTCTCACTACACAGCTTCGCCAGCTGTCGTTTAACTCACACGATGTCACTGCAATGGGAATTGTGAAGAATCGTCAATATATTATTCAGCACGTGACTGAGCTAGGTCTTCAGTCATCGGGAAGTTCGGGGGGTTCAGGTCATCACCAAGGATCAGAAGAGATGTTGCGCTTCGTAAAGCTCAAGACTGTGTGGGGTCGCGGTATGTGGAAGGGTGAATGGTCAAATGACGATAGCAAGTGGGAAGAGCACGCGCAGATCGAACAGGCCATGCGTTCCGATCCGCGCTGTGAATTCTCTCGCTCGGGCCATGACGGCTGCTTTTGGATGTTGTGGGAAGATTTACTAGACACGTTCACCGAGCTTTTCGTGGTGCACGTATTTCCTCCTGATGCTCGTCAGTACAGTGTGCGAGGCGACTGGGTGGGAACAACTGCTGCTGGGGCTCCCGCAAAGACACCAGTAACATCAAGTCCAGCACCGCCACAAAGTGCTGGAGCTGATGATCATCACCACAACTCACCCCACTCACCAGGTCACCTGTCTCGATCCAAGGAAATACTAATCGAGAAGACCCGATGGGGGTGGCTTCATGATGCAGACCCGAATTGGCATCGAAACCCGCAGTTCAAGCTTTCTGTTCCGCTAGAAAGCATTGGTACGGGCAACGGGGAGACGCCTGTGGAGAAATCGGTGAGTGGTGTGCTGCTTTCACTCACGCAGCGTGACTTTCGACTGTACGGTGGAGATAATTTTGCGATCAACTTCGTTCTGCTGCGCGAAAAATTGACACTAGCCACGGCATCCTCGAATGACCCGCCGCCTGCTA
This sequence comes from Phytophthora fragariaefolia, assembly GCA_030267785.1. Classification (NCBI taxonomy): domain Eukaryota; phylum Oomycota; class Peronosporomycetes; order Peronosporales; family Peronosporaceae; genus Phytophthora; species Phytophthora fragariaefolia. The sequence goes on along the minus strand of BSXT01002374.1, from coordinate 5,513 downwards.
TCTGGGAGTTTAAGCGTAGTCATGTTGTCGCTGAAGCCCATTCATACGAAAACTCTGCTTCATCCATCGATTGGTCTGGTGTTGCAGTGCCTACGACTCCAGGTACTCCAGCAACGCCTTCGTTATCTCACCCAACGACACCATGCACTACAAATACTGGCGGGTTGAGTACTTCGTCTGGTGGAAATGGGGTGCAAGCCAAGACTCTTCCTGAGCGTGAACTAGTGAAGGAAGATGTCTCGCTATCCCCAGGAGCAGCCTACTATCTCATCCCTTACACGACAAACCCCAAGGTCGAGATGGAGTTCTTCCTGCGCGTGGTGGCACCACAACCTTTACGTGTCGAGCGCGTTCCTCCCATTATGTCGATTATTCGCACCGGTCGTTGGCGAGCTGATGATGGTGCAGCAGCGGCGAATGCGGACGTCAATGGAGCTCCGTCAGGAGGTTCCAGTAGTACTGGCGAGATGGCCAACGCTGGAGGTCCATTATTAATGCTGCCGTTGCCACATTCCCACGTAGCAGGCGAGGAGAACCCAGCTTGGTGTCAAAACCCGCAGTTCTGGGTAAGGTTTGCCGAGCGTTCACCACGCGAACTTCGGAGGCTCCGAAAACTACTATCAACCAAAGCCCATGTGACTATCAAAGTTGTGCTTCGCAAGACGTCTCACCGAGCATCACTGGGAAATAAAAGTCGTCAGCAGCGTGAAGCAGCCAAGGACCGAGCCAATCTCGTTGGAATTACGGCAGTGCGAGCAGCACCTTGCGTTACCATCCCGCAAATTGTCGTCGGTGGTTCGGGTAGTTCTGCCGCCACACAGCTACGAGCTCACAGTAAAGGGCAAAAGACCAACTTCCTGGGAGAAATCGTCGATTCACCGTTTGCCAAGGCCACCGCGATCAGTGAAGGCTTGATTCGCGGCACCAAGTCTCAAAACAATCAAATGGCGGAGCGAATGGATGCTGACGATGTGGACGATGATATCGAAGCACCGATGCAAGCTGAGGCTGGAGAAGTCGTGGGTAATTTCCCATCGCCAAAACTTGTGGTGAGGCCCACAGAGTGGTGTCGATTATCGTCATACACCAATCCAGCATCGGCGTGCTTGTATTTGCGGAAAGTCCCGAAGGAATGGCTCTTAGCGTCTGATTCACCAAGTGCTATCAATTCTAGCGGTGGAGGTGGTTTGTTACTCGTTCCGACACTTGGTGAACCCGGAGCGGAAGGTTCGTTCGAGCTGCAAGTGGACTGCGACTTCCCGTTGCTGGTTGATGAATTACCTAAGGGAGCAGGTGCAGTACAAAGCATGCCGGGGGAATGGACAGCGACGAAATCGGGAGGCTGTCACTTGCACCCTGACTGGAGGCAAAACCCGAAGTTCTATCTGCAAATGCAGGGCGTGAGACCTACGAAGGTACGAATAACACTCACACGCTCCGAACGCGAATGGAAATCGCGCTGCCAACGAGATTCCGTCGGTACAATGATTGGGTTCTACCTCTTCCGAGGCGGTCCCGGCAAGCTCATGCGTCCCGGTGATACGTCCCCTGATGGGGATACGGGTTCTACAACTCACCCCATTGTGATAAATGGTCGACATTGGAGCGAGACGGACTTTGTTCCTCTGCATACCGTTAGCTCGCCGCCCGAACTCGTTCTCTCCGCAGCAGCAAAAGGTGGATATGTGATCGTGCCCGCCACCTACGAGCCTGGAAGGCTGGGCAAATTTGTGCTTTCGGTGCAGTGCGACACTGAGTTTACTCTCACCTGCGACCCCGAAGCATAGGAAGCCGCGAACAACCGACAACCAAATATTTTTCATAGTTCACAGTAAAATAAGACCCATTAGTTAATCGTCCGACCCCAGCTCTATAGCTCTCTAAGAGGAAGCGTCGTGCTAGTCAGTGCCCAAGTGCTTCAGACTGTCGTGTCATGGATGTAGTAGGTAATACCAGACCCGACATTGGGTAGGCGCAGCAGTCGGCAGCGAACTTGGCTCCTGCATCCGTCCCAATGTGGTCCCACCATTGCTTCTGCAAGCCTGGGAAGTTGCATTGGTTACGGTTCTCGCTGTCCATTGGGGGTGCCAAGGATTGCGGGTCGCTGCCTTCGTCGTCGGTCTCGTTTGTAGACACGTTCAGAACGCTGGTGTCGTTCGGCGCCTTGGGGTTGAGCATTTCCACGCAGTCCAGGAACAGATCGGCCGAATTGCTGCGCTCCCGCCCGGGAGTGCCCTGTCGCCTCAAGATCTCGACCCGCGACTTGCCCGCCCACCGCTTCTTGTCGCCCCACGCACTCTCCGCCGGCGGGGTCTCCCCCGCGCTGGGCGTGCTCGCACAGCTACTGGACGACGACAACTCGCTGTCCGTCAGTTGCAGTCCGGGCAGTCCTCTCCACGCCGACGGCTGGTTCTGCAGCGTCGGGCCTCGATGCGGCGCACTGGCGTCCAGAGCTACCTGGCTCGCCGTCCTCCTCACGGGGAAAAGCGCCTTCGGGCTCGGCAGCGTGAGCGGCATGGGCAGCGGCGTCAGCGCGCCCCGCTGCGACAGCCTGAGCGGCGACAGCAGCGCGCCGAAGCCGCCCGCGCCCACCGGCGAGCTCACGGACAGCGGCGACGCCACGCTCAGCGCCGCGGAGGCCGCGGCCGCGCCGCTCCAGATGGACGCGGCGGGCGTCGCCAGCCGCTCCTGCTTCACATCCAGCTGCAGCTGCTGCTGCTGCTGCTGCTGCTTGGCCTTCTCCGTGAGCCTGGCAGCCTGTCGGCAGCGCCGCCGGTACGTCGAGTACCAGTGGTTCTTGATGGCGTTGTCCGTGCGGCCGGGCAGCAGCTTGGCGATCTCGGCCCAGCGGTTGCCGAGCCGCTGCTGCGCCGCCAGGATGAGCTGCGTCTCGGCCGCGCGCCACGGCGCCTTGTCGATCTGCGGGTCCAGGAAGTTGAGCCAGCGCGTGCGGCACTGCTTGGGCGTGCGGCCGGGCAGCCGCGCCGCGATCTTGGCCCAGCGCTTGGTGCCGCAGTCGCGCACGAAGCGCAGGATCACGGCGTCGTCCTCGGGCGTCCACGCGCGCCGCCGGTCGGGCGCGTCCGCTGCTGCTGCGGCCGATATGGGATGCAAGTAGCGGGGGGGGGGGGAGGGGGAGGTTAGGGACACGCCGTCGCACTTCGTGGCCAAATTAATCGCAGCGTTGCGCCTACACGTACGTTGCTGCATTTCGCGCGTTTGATGGTTTTTGAAGTGGCCCGCAGCGACGCTGCCGACTTGAGTGCCCGCCCCGAGCCTGAAACGGCCATTGGCTGCGGCGGCGATAAACGCGGCCGGGCGATTGGATGAAAAGCGCGACCAGCCGCGGCGTAACGGCCGCGGGAACGTGGACGGGGCGAACGACCTTTCACGGCGCGAAGGAAGGAAGCGACGGGGGGATGGGCTCGCTCGGGCTCAGCTCGGTGGGGCACGCGCGTGGTGCCGTTGCCGGCGTGCGCTTTTCGCCTCGTTCCGGCGGGAGCGGAGCGACGGGGTGGAGGTGGAGGTGGAGGTGGGGAGCGTGGCTGGGCTGCGGACTGCTGGTCGCGCGTTGCCTCACGCGTTCCAACCTGCAGCCTGGCGTTGGCAACGGCGCCCGTCACTGGCAGCTGGCAGCTGGCGCCAGGTGACCGTTGAAACCCCGGAAGAACAGCGTCGAGACCAGGGGGCGGAACATGCTCCGATGCCGACCACCGATGGCGGCGCAGCTTGTGCTTCGTGCTCGCCAGTGGCGAAGGGGGGCGTGAGCTGCGAGCTGCAATGCCATGGCACGACGCGCAGAGAGCGCGCAGCCAGCTCCGGTCGCCCACTTCGTGTCGACCATGGGCCCGACAGTCGCCGCGACTGGTGCCAAGGCCGTCCGTTTCGAGCACGTCACGCCCCCCCCCTTCTCCGAGCAAATCAGGCTCGGAACGTGCACCACTGGCTCCCCGCGTTGCCATGCGGTTGCCTGCGAGCGCCGCCTTCAACACTCGAAACGAGCGACTCGCTCCCTGCCGCTCCGTGAAAGCAGATTGCAAAGTGGTAGTGGCTCGGCCGTGGGTTGAGAGTTGCAGTGGTGGTGGGGGGGGGGCGGGTCACATGCCGTTGAGTAACTGGCTCGCTAGAAGCCAAATGACAGTGGCGCCGTTCAACGGCAGCGAATCTCAGCCATTTCGGTCGCAAGTCCCTCGTGGCTGTTCTTGGGGCTGGCAGCTGTGCTGCAGTTCCAGCAGCAGCACCACCTGAAATCAAGGTAGCCACAGATCGCTGTACGAGTGTGGATTGGCGAGACGGGGGATGCGTCTGTGCATTCCACGGCCCCAAAATGATGTGGGGTCGTCACTGCTTGGTGCTAACTCAGAAAAGGTCACTGCAGCGTCATGAGTCGATCTACTCGAGAAAGGGGACTACTGCAGCGTACGTAGATGTAGTGTCGTTGTATCCCGGACTGCTACGAGAAAGTATCGATCCAACTGCCTTATCAATAGCAGCAGTTGGATTCTGCTTAGTCTCGAACATCACCTGTACGAAGCACTTGACCAATGGCCAGAATCAAGAAGAAGACTACTGCCGAGCTTGGCTTTTTGGGGCATGTCAATGCCCAAGCAGAGCGTAAACTTGTAGATAAGCTACGTGACCTCGGCTTGGGTCAGTACATTGACCTGCCTCAAATTGCCGTCATGGGCGACACCTCCAGTGGGAAGTCGTCTCTACTATCGGCACTCTCTGGCGTCTCCTTCCCGTCCTCCGACCAACTCACCACGAGATGCCCCACGCAGCTCGTTCTCACTCGCGCCGACACCTTTTGCGGCACCGTGCGGCTAGTCCGATTCCACTCGACCGATAGTGCGCATGATAACGGCGATGGCGAAGCAAAGGATGACCTGCATCGACTGGAAGACGTCCCCGACGCCATCACCAAACTCACCAACAAGCTGCTCGCGGAAGGCCAATACATCAGCGACGACCGGATCGTGATCGAAATGTGCGGCCCTGACCTGCCGAATCTCACACTCACGGATCTGCCGGGGCTTGTGCGTACAGTTAATGACCACGAAGACCAGAGTGTCATTCCCAGGGTGCGTCAAATGGTGGACCGGTACATGCAGCAGGAGCGTACCGTGATCATCGCCGTCGTTCCAGCAAATGTGGACATGCATAATACCGAGATCCTACAGGCTGCGCAGGAAGCCGACCGGGATGGAACGAGGACCATCGCTGTAGTGACAAAGGTGGATTTGGTGGATGCTGGCGCGGAGTTGGCGGTGCATGAATTGCTATTAAACAAGAAGAAACGCATGCATCTGGGCTACCACGCAGTGAAATGTCGGAGTCAGTTCGAGTTGAACGTGGGTACAAGCATTGAGACGGGTGTGGCGAACGAGATGGCATTCTTTGGTCGGCATGAGTACTGGCGTCGGCTTCCAGTACATTTGTGGGGAGTTCCGAAGCTGAGTGAGCGTCTGGTGTCAATTTTGCAGGATACTATTCGTCGCTCGCTGCCGAAGGTG
>BSXT01002323.1:0-11154 GCA_030267785.1 Phytophthora fragariaefolia | reverse complement strand
CTTGTGCACCTGGTGAGACTTCAGACGCTGGAGTGCAATATCAGCTTCATCTTCAGTCGCGTCGACTACGACCTCCGTCCAGGGCACGCGCGCAGGCATCGTGCGCGAGCAGCGATCCGCCGTTTTTGATTTTTGGAGTGGTGCACAATTATGAAGTGGCGGACATCGGAGCTGCATTGCAGACTTTATGGTGTGGTGCACACTACTAAAAGCCCTTTTTGCGGGAATTGCGATACGCGAGCCCGGCTACGTGCACGCGCACAGAACACATCCACTTTTTCATAACCCCCACAACGAATGGTGGGATCTTCACACCGTTTGGTGTTTTCCCGATCCTATGGTACTGACACAGATTTAAGGTGCAAATACAGCACTGTTGGGGAAACTTAACGCGTTCTCTTGGGACCAAACGTTGACACCCCTACCGCAAGTTGCCTCGCTCGAGGTGGACCTGATAACTGTATGATTTAATATTTGGATTTGTAGAAATCTCGGAGGGGGAGATCGACAGCGAGTTATACCCCAAAACTGGATGCAAATCGTTCTCGATAATCTGGACCAGTTTGCACTCAAGATGAACCTTCTCGTGAAATCCATATGAATTGGGCTTCTTAACCAATTGGATAAAAGCCCTTTCCCTTTTAGAAAGCTGTGAAAAGCAGACTTGGTTTTTGAGCGCACGTGGCGTCAAAACGAAGCAGAATTAGGGGAAACAGAGCTCATTTTCGTGGAAAACAGGCGTGTAATTACTATATATCTAACTATCACCATAGGTTTTTCCAATATAACATGCCCAAAAACGCGGCGAGATTCTGGTATCATGACTTGTGTCGTCACGACTTGTTGGGTTCTTACTATCATTGATACCTCGAAGTAACTGGCACCAAGAGTTGCGACCTGATATGGCATATGTTCTTTCACTCGTGTGGGCTCTTCCTAACACCACGCTACCGGGTAGGCAGTGGTGATAGAGCATGTGAGTGGAAAAGACTTCATACAGTGTCCTTACTGACGTGGATTGATGAGCAGTCCAAGGTGCCATTGCATTACCAAAATTATAATAGCATACTTAGCTTCCTTCCACCTACCCTGTAACTCACTGCAGCTCATATATATGGCTATAAAGAGAGTTTGGGGGGGTCAAACAGTAGACCGCTTGTCGAGTTGAGTGAAAGATTGGCATAACCGGGATAACCCGACGGGTCGGTATAGGGTCCCCGTAGGAAACTTGATAGATGTCGGCCGATTTGGCTTATCCTGAGAACCCAAGCCCATCCGGCTGGGTTTTATCTTTTTTGGAATAGACGCACAAGCGGGATTTAATGCATCCATACCGCACATCTTAGTTTCCCGAATTTATCCCATTTGCTTGTTGACTTATTATTTATCGGGTCCACATACAAGACCAAGTCAAACATGCCGCGTCGAACATCCGGTAGGCGCCTATCTGCTCGAGAACAAGCCGAAGCTGTTGTAGCTGAGCTACAGGAGCGTCGTATTGAGTTGGAACAATACCTCGACCGCTACTCCAGCAGACCTTTGCATGCGGTTGAAGACGACGACACCGACACGCCAATAATGGACCCTTTTAGGGATGTTGCGGGCTCAGAAGCAATTAAATCCATGGCGAACTCTTAAACGTGCTATGGCGCATTACGGCCGATAAGTACCGACTAGCGCGGGATATACGACGACTTGTTTCGACTCTGTGTGGGGTTGACCAACGCGCACATCGCTCACTGTTCTCTCCGACTTGGCAGTGGAGAACGGTACAGACAGGCACAAGACAAGCTCTTTCACATTGGCAACAGGCTCAAGAAAAAGCGCCGACTAGCTCAACTGAATCTGTGCTTTAAATTATCAGTTTAGTCAGAGGTACAATTATGGGTTACGTGTTATGCACTTCTGTAGATGAAGTACATTGCCATTTTCATTCAAGTCGTTTGTACAACTATGCATGTACATATGCCTGCACTAATAAAATTTGTAGTGATACCGTACTGTCAAAGCTTGGCGGACAAAACCTGAAGTCTGTACCATCAAAGTCTGACTTCTGAACCCCCGTGGATTAGGGGACCCTAATACAGTTGCGAGGAGCGTAGCCGTAGCAAACCCGCGAGGGTGCCCGCGAAGCAGGGCGGCGCGGTATTTGCGGAGGCGGGACCAGCGACGAGCATTCCAGCGAGCGGACACATTGCCACAACTCGGAGTTAATTCTTCTCGTGCGGGGATCTGGGGGTGCAACCCCCAGAATGCTTTTAATAGTGAACTATTACATTTTTCAGGCTAATTGTACATTTCTCAGTATTTTTGGTACAGATTTGATCCTCTCTCGAACTTGGCGTTATTACGCGCTCACAGTCATCTCTCGCTGAGCAACGCTCAGCGTTTTGCCTCTAGTCATTCCTCCAGAGCTCGTTCGGCAATGAAACCACCTATATCTAAAGAGGAGATGCTTGTCAGTAGTTTGCTGGTAGTTTTGCCCTCCTCCGACTGATATTGAAATTGCCCAGGATGTGGCGTGGTTACAAATCCTGGTATCAACTATTTTGGCCAGTACAATATGTAGCAATGTTAGCCTAGCAGCTATACATGTTCGTATGGTCCGGGTAGTCTGCACCAGCATGTGCAGACTACATGGCTTCAAGCTGATATCCTCCAAATGTTAACCCTGATGCAAGATTCACTAGATTTCATACTTCGAAGTGTAGTAGCTCATGTCTGAGTAGTTTTATTTCAGTGAGGTACATTAATGTCACCTTGCTGTGCTACCGAAATCCTATGTCCACTCTAGGCTTTGGCCCTCTACCGACTCCTAGCTTGCGCTGCACCTTGTCGTGGGCAGGCGGCTGCGAGCACCTCTAGAGATGCCTTTTTCGTCAGATCTATTCAATGTGTCGTGCCTGCTTCCATGGATGTCCGAGTAGCTAGATCATTGTGTTCACGACGAAGGTCGTTCCACACTTGAGACTGTAGGTGACGGAATCCCTTTATGAGCTTATCATCAAAATTCAGGCGTTCAGACAGCACAAAATTCGACCATTCGAGGGTCAGCACATCCAAGGCTTCCTGGGCTAGTTTTGCCAATGAGCCGGCCTATTTTCATACAGGAATCCCCGCCTAATCTGGAAAGGTGGGACCAATAAACACTAAGAGGTTGCGAGATCTGCAGAGGTTTTACATAGATGCTGGTTAATACATTTATTTGCAGAGAACGCCATCGACGTCGTCATACCAGAATGCCGCCAGCAATCGCAAAATGCTATTCTTCGCAACTCCTTCCCACGGGCCAGCACAAAGCTGTGTAAATGGAAATATACTACTACAGCAATCCATCGGTCATTATGCTCGCTTTCTGCCTTCCATTTGCCCCTGCAAACGAGCAACTCGTGCATGCTTCGTGGGGCGGCAACTTCCCTTTGATCCTATGCTACATCAGTACATGAGGTGTCTCTGCACTAGCGAGACATCAAATCCCGACTAGAATCTTGTACTATCTCTAGAGGGACTCCATCGGCGGATAACACACTCGACAAATTCTTTGAGGTTCAATGGGTCAAACCACTAAGGTCCTCACTCACTGCAGCGAGAATCCTGGCCAAGACGAAAACCTCAACAGCATTCTATTTTCCAAGTGACTGCACATCTAGCACGACCCAGATCTATCTCGACAAAGCTTTTGGCCGCCTCCCACGAGGTGATGCCACAGCACCAACCCGACAGACGGACTCTTTGTTAGAACGTCTTACTGCATATCAGGCTTCTATAGGAAAACAATAATTACCAAAATAAAGCGCCACTTTAACCCCCCCTACTATCTCTAGAGGGTACATGAGTAAGCTCGGGTCCAGATCAGGCGGGGACTCCTGAACATATATTGTGCCTTTCTGCCAAAATGCCCTCCGATTCAGGGTCCAACGTAGGAGGAGTGCTTTCACGAAAGACCTCCCAATTGACCAGGCAATAGCCAATAACGCTTAGATGTTTTGGCTTTGCACCAGCTCGGAGGCTGATCCGTACGGGTCTCGCCTCCCGGACGGCCCCACGCCTGAGTGCAATCTTGGGAGTTACAGATTACGACACGACTGCGTGGTTGCGAGATCGGCAAGATCGGCACGACCGACAGGACCAGGATCGCTCAAGTACAGAACGCAGACGGACTAGATAGCCAGAAACAGATTAAGTGAACCAAGGTCAGTTTGGAATCGGCTTAGTAGAGAGCTGGGTGGCCCGGCAGAGGGTCGACTGAGATCAAAGTTAACTTTAGTTCCATCAGAATCAAGCTCCGCGCCAGGACCAGCGCGTGACAACATGGAACTCCAAGATGTGAACGTCGACGATGCATCTGATCGGGGGCCAGCCCAAAAGAGGATGAGCGCGGACGTTGATGAGCTCACGGAGCGAGCTGCCGCGATGCAGTTGGAGAGCGACCCGTCGCCCATGCCGCGGTCACCGGATCTGCAGCTGCAGATACCGAACCCGTTCGAACCAAGCGATCAGCCCGACACGGACGAGCTCTTGCAGACGGTGAGCCCCGCGTCTAGCGGCCAGCGCGTGGCTGCCGCGCCGGCGTTGCCTCAGCCGCCCAGATTTGAGAGCCGCACCATGCAGGACCGCCGGAACTTTATGCGTCGGTATGAGACACACCTGACGGTCTTCAGACTCAGTGGGGCGGCGCCTTCGCGATGCCGGTTGGTGCCTGTATTGAGTCCACATCTGATCACCGAAGAGCAGTGGATTGGATACTTCATGAAGGCCAACACGCCATCGCATGTAGACTACGCGTCGGTGGACGAGGCGATGAAGAAACTCCAGATGCGGACGGCCTGGCTTGATCCAGTGAGTAGAATGATGAACCTCCAAGCCGATTCGGAGGCTGTACTGGATCAATTTAACCTAGCCGAGGTAGTATTTGACCATGAACAGCGACGGATTGTCAAATACTTGGCGAATGCCCTAGCGCCCGCTAGTTTCAAGGCCGCCATCGCCACGAAGCTAACGCTCCACGAGAACAAACGGTACAAGAATGAGGTGGTGCCGTTTCGCGCCTGGGTGACAACCCTCATGCGCGAGTTCATGGCCTAGGAACAAGCTGCCAGGGCTGCAGCGACAGCTGGGCAGTCGAGTCAGTCAACGCCATGGGGTACAGGACGTGGCAACACTGGAGGTCGTGGTAACGGTGGGAGTCGCGGGGCTACTGGCGATCATGGACAAACATGGTGGACGCCGTGACGGCCACGAAGGACATAAGAGCCGCGATGGTCGTGGCAGCCGCGTGGTATCGTGAGTTGGCGTTGCGACTGCCTCGCCTGTCACGCGCCGAGATTAACCCAGGCTAACGCGGGGGGCGTGTCTTAAATGTGACTCGCCCGACCATCAAGTGCGCGAGTGTCCAAGCTGCCAGCCTGGCAAAGCTGCCCAATTACTGAAAGCAAGGCGTGAGAGGCATGATGCTGCGCGAAACGCTACGATGCGTCGCTTTGATGTTGTGGAGCCGGGTAAGCCAGCGCAGCAGCGTTCGTGTATGGATAAGGGCACGACTGATGCTGAGGTGGACGGCGTGTCGGTAAAGGTCCTCCTGTTGGACTCGGGTGCCGATACGTCGCTCGTAGCGCGGGGCGTCCTGGATGCCATCAGGGTCGCTGGGCGCGAGGTGTCGGTTAGTGATGTGGATGTTGTTCGACTCAACCCGGTTGGTGGGCGTACAATTGACGTGCATCGTGAAGTGATTTTCCGCGAGGTTGTCCTTACCCCGTCCGCAAGACCCTTGATGCTACGTAACTTGAAGTGCTACGGCGAGGAGGCGAACGACGCGATGGACGAGACCGTTGGCAGACCCATTATGGAGATTCTTGGGTACTCCACTGACAAGTTGCTCGTTGAGGCTAGAGACGCAAGCCCGGAGTGGGAACTAGGACTTACCGCGTCAGCGAATCCTAGCGAAGACTCAGCCGACACCGCGCAGCAGCGCATGTGCAGACTGCAAGTGGGAACGCGTGACCCACCGATGCCTGAAGACGAAGCGGACGGTATAGAACGGCATGAGATCCGGACGGCGCTGCCGAGAATGCACCCGACGGACCTAAAGGAGGTGGTGAAGTACTTGGAACGAAAAATTGAGATTGCCGAGCGGATGGGTTTGACGCTCGACGGACGCGCGAAGCTGCGTGCGGTTATGCGTGTTAGAGTCGACAATTTCCGGCTGGAGTTTGGAAATGACCCGCCGGTGCGGGTGGCACCCATGCAAGTTCGTCTGAAGAATGAGGCGCGACCTGTCCGTGCGCAGCCACGACGGTACTCACCCAACGACCGCGCGTTTCTGGATCGACACACAGCGGCGCTGTTAGCGCACGGACTCGTGTACAAGAACCACCCGAGCAGGTGGGCGTCGGCTCCAAGAATCATTCGCAAGCGGGAGCAGGATGTGGACCCGACGGCGGACCCCAGAATGACTATTGATACGCGGAGTGTGAATGAGAGAACCGAGCCCAGGTCGTGGCCCATGCCGGTGCTGGACGTGGTGCTTGGGGAGCTTGAAGGTGCAAGAGTCTTCTTCGTCCTTGACTGGTTCCGGGGGTATTGGCAGCTCCCGCTTCACCCCGACTCCCAAGAGCTCTATTCATTTGTCACCCACCGGGGTATCTACACTCCGACGCGCGCGCCGATGGGGGCGACCGACTCGGTGGCCTACTGCCAGGGTGTGGTTGACGAGATTTTTGGCGACCTGATCGGCGACGGTATATTGGCGTGGCTGGATGACATCCTTGGCTACGCGGAGAACGAGAGTGCGTTGTTGGAGCTATTGGATAAAGTTTTATCTCGATGCGAGGCGTACGGTCTCAAACTCCACGCGAAGAAATGTTAGTTCTTCGCCACGGAGGTTAAGTGGTGTGGCCGCGTGATTTCGGCGGATGGTGTTAAGCATTGCCCGGAGCGAGTGCAAGGCCTCGTTGACATGTCACCACCCCGGACTGCGGGAGATCTGCAACAGTTTCTATGCGCCGTTAATTGGATGCGCCAAAGTATACCCGAGTACACACGCATCACGGCCAACCTCTATGACGCTTTGGAGCGTGCCACCAAGATCTCGGGCTCGCGGAAGAAGAACATGCTCGCGAAGATCCGCTTGGAAGGCGCCGGCTGGGGGGGACAAGGAGATTGCTAGTTTTGAAAACATCCGCGGGGCGCTGCTTCGGATGGTGCCGTTGGCTCACCCGATCCCGACGGCCGAGGTGGCGTTGTACACCGATGCCAGCCAGGAGTTTTGGGGAGCCATGGTCTCTCAGCTGGAGCCACTTGAAGTCAGCAGGCCGTTGGACGATCAGCACCATCAGCCCCTTGCGTTCTTAAGCGGTCGCTTTGTAGGAGTCGCTGCGCGCTGGCCGACCATCGAAAAGGAGGCGTTCGCCATAGTGAAAGCTACACGCCGGCTCGAGTACCTGCTCTTAAGACCGAAAGGATTTCGCTTGTACATGGATCATAGGAATCTTGTCTACATCTTCGACCCGTATGCAACGGATGGAGCCATGGCGAGATATCAAGCTGATAAATTGCAGCGTTGGGTGATGTAGTTGCTGTCGTTTCGGTATGTGATTGAGCATGTGCCCGGCAAAGCTAACGTCTGGGGCGTCCTGTTGAGCCGCTGGGCGCGAGATCGACCCTGCAGGACGAGTGCACATCCACGCGGGTTGCCCGCCTTGCTGTTATCGAGTGTGTGTCTCCGCTGGAGGACCAAGCGTTTGTGTGGCCCACGGAGGCAGAGATCCGCGTGTTGCAGCGCGGGGCAAGCGCGAGTGATCGAGATCACACGATGTGCACTGGGCCAACGAGGGGCAACTGTATGTGACCACCGCGGGACGCGTGTGGATCCCAGACGCTGCCGTCGAGATGCAACAACGACTGTGTATCGTTGCACATGCCGGAGCGAGCGGCCACCGGACGCCCGTGCTACGACGCAGGCTTTGGCGATGGTGTTCTTTTGGAAGACGATGTCAACCGATGTTTCGGCATTTGTCAGTGGCTGCTTGCACTGCATGGCCACTGCTGGTGGACGGATCCTACAGCCGTTTGGGGAAACGCTGCGGGCGACCAAGCCTAACGAGATCCTCCATTTCGACTACTTGACGATGGTAGAAAGTGAGAGCGGACTAAAATACGTTTTAGTTCTGAAGGACAACATGAGCGGATACGTGGAGCTGATCGCATGTCCGAACCCCACGGCGGACTATGTCTACACCGGGTTGATGGACTGGTTCAAGCGGTTCAGAGTCGTGCTTCAGTGGGTTTCCGACCAAGGTGTGCATTTCCGCAACCAGGTGATTGAACGCTTGCAGCGCGCCCTGAGCGCGCAGCATCACCTTACGACGGCCTACACCCCGTGGGCTAATGGGACTGTGGAGGTTGTAAACCGGGAATTATTGCGGGCAGTCAATGCACTGCTGAGCGAGCGTCAGCTCCCCGTTCGGGACTGGCCGGCGGTACTATCGGTTGTGCAGGGAGCTTTGAACGCGATACCTGCTGATCGACTGGATGGTAAATCACCACTCACGGCGTTTACCGCGCGGCCTGGTGCTGTCCAGCTACGCAGCATTCTCCACCCGCATGACCCCGTTCGTGCGACCGTGGAATGGGTTCACGAGCAGATTGTCACCCATCTCTCCAGCGTTCGTGTCGCCCTAGATGGGCTTCACGCTGAAATGACCGACGCTAGTGAAAAACGTCGTCGCGCGGCCCGCGCGCGCCGTGCGCGACGCCAGGGCGTCCAGCTTCAGAAGTTCAATGAAGGCGACTTTGTGTTCGAAGTCCAAGACATCGTTGCTCCGTTCGAGGTTAGCACCCGCCACGCTTCTCGCCTCCAGTTGTACCGGGACGCCGCTCGTGGGCGGGAAGAAGACCTACACGAACACGCAATCTATGGCGAGGGTGGTCATCTAGTGGAGGCACTACGGGACTGCCGCCTCAGCCTGGACACCCATCGGTGGGAGATCCTCGTCAAATGGATCGGTTTGGACGACATCGAGGCATCATGGGAACCAGCCGAGGTGATTCGGCAGGATGTCCCGCTGCTTTTCGACGCGTTCACAGGCGCTGAAACCGGAGGCTCGCTACGCCGCCAAATGGTGTCTGCACTGAATGCGGACCGACGGCGCTCTACCGCGCCGGCCGTGGCCCGCTTTCCTCGCCTTCGGGCTCGGGCTGTGCGCCCGGCCAGCGACCCGAATTAACCTTCTCGGTTGGAGGGGGAAGTGATCCGTACGGGTCTCGCCGCCTGGACGGCCCCACGCCTGAGTGCAATCTTGGGAGTTACAGATTACGACACGACTGCGTGGTTGCGAGATCGGCAAGATCGGCACGACCGACAGGACCAGGTTCGCTCAAATACAGAACGCAGACGGACTAGATAGCCAGAAACAGATTAAGTGAAACAAGGTCAGTTTGGAATCGGCTTAGTAGAGAGCTGAGCGGCCCGGCAGAGGGTCGACTGAGATCAGAGGCCTTATGAAAGACTGTTTGACCGGAAAATTGGCCATTCGGTCCGTAAATAAAGGTACTCTTTAGCCTATGTCTGAGGTCTTCCGAAGGACCTCCGGGGCATTACTGTACTTATGGATCCCATTCAAACTACAGTCCATGTAATTCTCTTGTGAGGGTCCTGCAAATTGAGCATTTAAACCTACCCCTCAAAGCTAAGGACCTACCTTTTGAGGTTAGATTGGCCAAAATACGAGAAAGGCACAATATCACTATTCGGGGGGTCAAATTAGATTTTTAGTGGTGATTTTATTCTAGAAATGACCACCACATTTATAATGTCCGGTGGTCATAACATTTCTAAAAATGGCTCACCTGTTTAGGTTGACCATTTTTGAAATAACCGACCATTTCTCGAAGAGCAACAGCACATTTCCCTTTAGTCTACAGTGCTCAATGATGGTCAGGGCAAATGGTCGGCCAGTTTATATCTGACCGGGGTGATATTTTGCTGAGCACCTGGTCATTTTGGCAGCGCCGGCATGGTGATATTTTTAGTGCCATCTTCTAATTTTGACCCCCCCCCTATTATAAACATAACATAAAACAACAGTTTTTTGCTTTGGTCTCGGTCTCGATGTGCATGCACTTCAGTTCCTATCCGTCGCGAAAACTCAAAAGCTCTACGGTGGGCTGTAAGCTGCATGGCACAGGTGCACTTCAGATCACGAGCCAAAACTTACCACGTAATCACATACGTACTGGTACACTGTACAGTATTTATAAACCCATCGTTCACCAATATTATCAATTGTGTCAGGATTAAATCAGCCTGTTGCGAATATGTAGTTCCAGTGCGGTGTACTTCGAAGTAGGTACAGTAATAACTGTAATAAGAAGCTGGCAACAAAGCCCAGGAGATCAAAGATTTCATGTTGTTGTATTGAGCATAAAATGGTAAATAGGTGTTCTCTATGCACATGCGATTCAATAGACTGATTCACAAAACTGCACTTCATGTTTAACGGTTTGTACACTAACTTCCAGTAATTCTCCCTTTCGCACTTTCACTCGTGAACATCACTTCATCTGGTTTTCACTGCAGGTCAATCAGCTATACCACGCTGTCAGTGCCACCCACTCCACAAGTGACCACCTCAGAAGCTACATACAACCCCGATTACTTTAAATGAAGGAGCGGTACACCGTTAACCCATTCCCAGAGCTCGACCTCAGCGAGGCCGACAAGGCGTCGCTCGAAGACCTCGCCAACACCTACATCGTGTCCAACCTCGACCTGTGCATGAAGTTCATCAACTCGGGGAGGAAGGTGGACCCGCGACGATGGAAGCCTCTGAAAGAGAAGGAGGGACTCAAGGTTTACTCGGAGAAGCCAAAAAGCGTTAGCCTGGCAACGGCTGATGAAGCCACTGGAGCCGGACTGCCCACGATTCTGTGCGTTGGCACGAAGGAGGGAAAGCTCGACGACCTCATGTTCGGCATCATCAGTGAGGACCTGGAGACCATGCGTCTCAAGGCCTCGTACGCCGACAGTTTCAGTGCCGCAGCCGTACTGGATGGCGTGGTGATGCCGACTCTCGAGGATCCGTTCCGGTCGTTGGTCGTGAAATGGATGGAGCTCGACATCCCGTTCAAGTCGACTGGTCTGGTCAAGAACCGCGA
>BSXT01002320.1:0-10302 GCA_030267785.1 Phytophthora fragariaefolia | reverse complement strand
GCGGGCCCTTAGGACTAATGTGAACCACTCAAATACAGGTCAACAGCTGATTGGCTGAAAGTGGTATCTGGCTCCCCCACGTTTCAGCCAATCAGATAGAGCCAACTCAGCACACGCTAGCCGTGTGCTGTCTGTACCTACTTATGTAATGCATGTAAGGGTGTCTGATGACACATGTAAAAACGGAGGGCCCATTACACTCATTAATATCTCTTTCACGGCTCCTCCTGATATCTTAACAGTATTTAACAGCCAGGAACGGAAGCAGGACAGCTCATCGCATACCAGCCGAATGAGTTCAGCTGGATGCATGTCAACGACGGATCATATGCCACTATTACGATCACGATCGTCGATCAGTTGGAGCGATTCGTTAGGTTCAGAGATCCCAATCTCCTCATTAGTCTCATCTTCCGACAAAAAAAGTAGTGAGTTTCTAGCTCAAAAGAATCTAAAACTACCTCCGCTTTTGCGCATAGCACGCAGAGCAGCCATGTGAGCCTTTGCTTCGGCGCTACCCTTGACTAATTTTTTTTCTGACTGACTCCAACTCCGAATTTAGTGCGGACACCCTTGCGAACCTGTCGAATCAGATCTACATGCTTAGGACGTTCCACCGTCTCAATGAGCTTCTTCTCAACGAGATCTACCGCATCCGTGATTAATCCTTTATGTTTAGCGTAGGCCAGAGCCTTGCCACCAGCCGTTTTTACATCCGCTAGCGACAATCTTCCACCTTCTTCTTCGATACCGATACCTGTCAGGCTTTTTAACCCCTGTCTTGCGGTCATGACGGCACCTGGATTGCCAGTGTATGCCGAGGCAGGAGCAACAGCAGCATCGGCGAGTTTGCTGAGAACGCCAGTATCCTTCGCGTATTTAAATCCAGATTTGATCGCTCCCCAAACCGTCGACCAAATCGAAGCTCCATGCATACCACCACCGCTAAGAGCTATCATTGAGTACTCAATCTCGTGAGGTGTGATCAATAGACGCACTCCTCGGTTGGCGCGCTTAGCCTTCTGAACCTTCATAGCAGTTTCCGGGTGCACAGCAAGCGTAGCGCCAGATCCATGGAGTTGCTCCTTAGTCAGGTTGAGAATACCTGTCTTCACAGCTCGCTTGAGCTTTGCGACTGGAATGTTGCTTGATACCTCGATCTCTGAATACATTGTGAATATATCAAGCTATTGATAATCTTTCACAAATTCTGAAATTAAATACCATCATAACCGATAGTATCTACGTCTAAATCATTAACAAATTCAGTAAATCTCCTTGATTATGCTGTTTGGCGTATAGCCATAGCAAACACCATGGACTGCAATACTCAGCATATGTTCCTTGGTATTGCTTCTCATTATATGGGAGCTCGCCGAGAATGCTCGGGGGTCCAACGCCCATGCTGTCAAAATAATGGCCATCATTAATGCATACCCAATGACCAGTTCCGCTGGCAACTCGCAGTAAAATGATATACGACCCTGTCAGCGGTAATGGGGCCTTAATCTCCGGAAGCGCCAATATTCCATCGAGTCTGACGTTAAGCTGCTTAGATAGTTCGATCAAGTCGTGATCAGAAGTAATCGGTTTGACGAATCGAGACATTTAATTAATTTTTCGTCAAGCTTATATCTATTTAGACATAAACGCATATATGTCTGATAGCACACAACTAGTTGACCAATTTCTACTCCAATCTAGCCTTAAACCGGATACTTCGGTGAGGGTATCTCGCGGTAAGAGCGTCGCCGTCGTCAATGATGGCCAGAGCGGCTCGTACTCAAGCGGTATTGTATCGTTTGACTGTGCGTCTGCTCTGAACGGCTCCCAGGGCTATGCTTCGCTCAAGGATGCGTACATCGTTCTACCATACGTTGTAAGTCTTAAAAACAGCGGTAGCACAACTCTTAATTCGGCTGGTCGCTATGCGCTAGGTATGAAGTGCAATATTGCATCGGTTATTGATGAAGTTAAGGTGTATCTGAACGGCAAGAGCGTTATCACTCCGTCAGAGTTCAAGCAGGTATGGCATAACGTCCGCGCTATGGCTGAGCTAACCACGGCAGAAGTAGAGAAGCATGGCGCAGATATGTTTCTATACCCGGATGACTGGGAGTCGATCAAGCACAAAACGGTAGCCAATACCTATGGCGATGGCTATTCGAACAGTGGATTAAGCGGAAACAGTTCTCTTTTCCTTACGAGCGGCGAACCTACTCGTCCCAACTCGGGCTTTGTTCGTCGTGTGCTTAATAACCCGCCTGAAGTAGCCAGCACTACTACTAACTCATATGACTGGCCTTCTCTGAACAAGACTACATCGCAAGCTATTGCTCAGATGCGTGGTACTGGCGCATTCAAGACTGGTGCCAGTGGCAATGCCGAATCTACCCTCGGTGAGTGGTTTACATGCTCAAGATTTGTTTGGTCGATCTACGCCCGATTTTCAATGAGATCGATCTCGTAGCCAACCCGCAGCTCAAGCTCGAGCTAAAGGTACAGACTGGGTACTCTGACATTGCAGTCCTCGGCGCCGCTGCTGGTGCTGCTCGTACGATGAGCCTTACCTCTACTACACTAGTAGCCGGATCAATTTGTCCCGTATTGCTTGGTAGCGCTGGATATTCAGGTGCAAATCTCTCGGACGGAATGTATGATGTCATTGGTACGACAGCTACCGCCGGCGCCCTCCGCGCACCTGGGGGGCCTATTCACAACTCGATCACGACGATTGCTACGTCTGGCAATAATTTCCCATTCACTCAGTCTCGATTAAACCTCCCGTTCTACGATATCGCCAATCCTACCTGGATCGTAAGCAAGCCGATGAAGACCATCAAGTATCTCGATTGCTACTCGCAGATGTTCGAGGACCAAGCTGGTATTGGTGCTATCACCAGCAACAAGAACTTCTTCATCCCGGTTGCTAGTTCTCATAAGAATGTCAAGTACGCCTGTGTCATCCCGTTTGCTAATACCAAGACTGAAAATTACGCGACAGCTATCACGACGCCTCAGTATGTTTCCCCGTTTGATTCGGCTCCTTGGACTTTTCAGCCCGGGTCGTCTATCCGCGATTACCAAGTTCAGGTTGGCAACAAGAATGTATTCCAGGACGTACACTCGTACGATTGGATGACTTTCCTGGATGAGTTCTCGAAACTCAGTGCGGTTAATGGTGATCTTTATCGCGAGATTAGCAACGGTTTGATTGGCATGGATAAGTGGCAGACCGCTCAGCGTATCCTAGTGGCAGATTGCTCGCGTATTAGCGAGGCTGATGTACCTCAATCCATCAAGATCAGCGGCACTAATATCGCTACTCAGGGAACCAATCTCCTAGTACTCGTTGTATATGAGCGCTCACTAGAGCTTGACCGTACCACAGGAGAAATTTATAAGGCAAACCAAGCATCTCTCGTTGATTTGAATTTATTTTTAAAAAAACATCATTATAATTAATATTTTTTCAAGAAAGTGTTGTGACTATATATATAGAGATAGCAATGAGTACATTAACTTTCGGCAAACACAAATCGAAGACCATTCATGAGGTATACGAGACTGATCCTGCATACTGTCGGTGGTTAATGAATAAAAAAAGTCTCGTTGATGACGACAGTGATATTGGTAAGTTTCTAGCTCAAAAGTTCGGCAATACGATGGATCATTCCTCATGACTTGGGGTAAATACAAGCTCAAGACTATTAAACAGATCCAAGCAATTGACACTAATTACCTGGAGTGGTTAAGCAGTAATTAATTCGTTAAAACTAAAATGCCAAAGCTTAAGACTGAAGTCGATGAGTTGTTGAAATCCTGAAATTTTCCAATGAATTCTGAATTTCCCAGATTATTCTGAAATTAGTAATATTTTTATGAATTTCACAGATTATTCTGAAATTCCTAATATTTTTACGTGATATTTTCAAATGAAGAAGAGTTAACGAGAGAGTGAATGTTGATTAGAAACTTTAAAAAAAGGGTTGGTTGACTTATAGCGGTTTGCTCTTTAATTTCAAATGTATAATATCACCAAAAACAGTTTTATGCATCTCTTTGTATTTAATAAATGCATCAATATTTGTTAGCTCTTGAACGTCGCTAGACATTAAACTCATCCAGTAATTATGATTTTTACCCATGCAATGACGAGAGTAGTTCCATCTCAATAATTCATCTCCACATGGGCAAAGAATTCTAGACTCATACTCCATATCTAATATCTCCTCAATTATCTTTTTTGCTTTATTCGAATCAGTCACATGTGATTTAAACTTACTTTTCGGGTGATAAGAACATCTGTCTTTGTGTTTAGCTGTGTAATTTGGACAGACTTTTCCGCCACGTACTAAATAATTACACATTTTCACTTAGTAGATATCGTCAATGGTTTATATCTTAGGATTTTTACATTAGGATCATTTTATTTTCTGTCTTTTATCCGACGAGAAGATGTATGGACACCATGGGGAGTGAAGAAGTGCTATTTTTAATCCCTTTTAATCTAAGAAGGATAAGAAGCACTGTAGACTGGTATAAGGAGAAGAAGAAGAAAATGTAAGCTGTGGTTGTGGCTATTGGAATGGGTCAGTGAGTGTTCTTATATGGAGAGAAATGAAAGTGGACACAATGCTCCGTTGTGACACTATACTCTCTAGCACCTTTTCGAGTGCCGCCAGGTGGTCCTTCATCGAAGAAGTCTCCGTAAACACGAAAAGGTCGTCAAAGTAAGTCTGGCAGAACGAACGGTAGTCGGTGAAGATGGAGCACACCAACCGGTTAAACGAAGACGGGCTACTGGAGATCCCCATCGGCGTGACGAGGTACTCGAAGAGACCATCCGGAGTGGCAAATGCCGTATATGGAATGGACTTCTCGTCCAAACGCACTTGATAGAAGCCCCACAACAAATCCATGGCGGAGAAAATCTTGCCTCGAGCCATGGCGCGTAGGATCTCGTCCTTGCGTGGAATAGGATTGGTTGGCACCGTCACCTTAGCATTGAGGCCTCGAAAATCATGCACGATCCTCCATTCGCCGTTGCTTTTCCGAACGCAAAACGTCGGAGCACAGTATGGTGACGAAGACGGCCTAATGACTCCTGCCTTGATCATTTCCTGGAGCCAGGCTTGAATTGCGGCCTTTTGCTCTGGAGATAAAGGGAATTGTTTTCGGTGGACTGGCGTCGAATCAGCGACCGTAATTGTGGCATCCATGCCATCTTTGCGGGATGGCGGTACGTCGGGCAGCTTGGAGCGGAAAACCCGGTCTCTGTAGCGACTAATCAGCGGATAGACTGGAGTCCCTTCCAAAGCTCGCCAAGCTGCTTCAGCTTTTGGGTCCTCCGAACTGGGAGCCACAAAAAAGTAGTACTCGTTGTCTTTCGCGCGGAGGAGTTTCTTAAGAGTGAGAATACCAACGCACTTAGTTGCTCCTTGACTCCCGACATGTCCATGTTGTAGATAATATTGTCGAAGAGCTTCCTCCTCGTCCGCTATGCCAGAAGCTTGAGCGTGTTTGGGTGTACGGCGGCCAGCAATGCGCCGAGCTTTCGGCCGTGGCACGCACGGCTTGAAGTGTAATATCTGTTGTCGTTGGAGCTCTGGAGGCTCTTCTCGTGGACCAATTTCACGGCTTGCCCAGTCAATTAGTGGGTGACATCCACTAACCATGGCATGCCCAGGAGAATGTCTTGTGATTCAGGAACCTCCATCACAAACGCCGATGATTGGTACTGCTGAAAACCGGGGAGCGAAATAGAGAGCGAGCAAGTTCGCCGAGGAAGAAATGAGACGCAACCCGTCCCAAGCTTTAATTTGAGTGAACGAGTATGCTCCTTGATCTTGAGTCGAGGCTTGGCTGCCAGCGCTGGGGTCACTGCATTGAAGGATGCTCCGGAATCGATAAAAGCGGAGACAGAGGCACCACACATGGTTGCCTACTGCTCCAAATAGCCATAAAGTTTGTTGTTCTGAGTACTCAGCACTGCATCGTCCTGTTCATAGGCAAACAAATGCTGAGTATCAGAGGCTGACTGCAAAACTGTCGTACGGCGATCGACAGTGCAACCTGTCTCGGCGGGCTGGCCAGCCCGCCGAGACACTTAGTTTTTTGGTGCGCCAGTGCCCTGAGTGGGGCACTCTGGCGACTTGTGGTCCTTGACACCACAGGTAGAGCACGTCACCTCTTGTGGCTTTGCGGTCGGGTTCTGGCTTGGCGCCATCGATGATCGGGGGTGCTGCGTCCCACCGGTACTGCGACTGCGTCCTTGCTGCTGCCGTCCGTCCAGGCGACCTTGAGTTGTTGAGCCTGCATTTCCAGCTTGCTGGCGGACCTTGCTCGGCTTGCGCGCATCCTCAAACCGCTGCGCGTGTTCAATGGTGTCCTGAAGGCTCGAACGGATGTTCTGGCATATGTAGGAACTAGTATCGGGGCGGAGTTTCTGTTGGTAGAACCACCGTTTGATGACTTCTGGTATCTCCACCGTGGTCTGCGAGAGCAGGAGCATGAATTTGGACGTATATTCTTGTTGCGTCCCTGCTGTTGGCAACTCGAACATCTTGGTGAGTAATTTATACTCCAATTCACTATCGCGGAATCTCGCACGGATGTGTTCCTTGAACAGCGACCAAGTTCTCGGTGTTTCGCCGACTGAAGCCTTAAACTCTCGGTACCACGACATCACGTCGGGACCAAGAAACTGTACTATCATATTCACGAAACGAGAGTCCTCACTTTCTCGTTCGGCGGCGTACGCTGCAAAGTGTTCTTCGATTTGAAAGATCCACAGCTCCAGTCCTCGTCCTGTTTGCCGAGAAACTTGGGTGGGTTGGCCCTTTGCTTTTGTTGGTTGGCTCTTGATTGTTGAGTGGCCATTTCATTCATGAATGAAGCCTGCTGCACCATGAAGTGCTGCATCAGCTGTTGGCCTGCCAATATAGACTGTTGCTGCAGCGACATCATCTGGATGGCCTGGGACATCATCTGCTCCATCGAAGGGGGGCCAGTCTGAGTCGTGTCGGGAGCTGCAGCATTGGCCTCTTGGTGCTGGCTTGCATGGGCTTGCTCGTCACTTGCCGTCTGAGTAGGCATGGTCTGACCTTCCGCGTTTGGATCTGCGTCTGCCGAAGAAGCGTCGCCTGATCGGGGCGACTATCGCGGACGAAGGTTGGGGACTGGTCTTCCGTGTAGCGAGCGGTTTTCTTGCCCATACAATAGTACTTAGTCGAAGTAAGTTGAAGTCGGTTCTCAGAGTTCCACTCTAATTTCGAAATTGTCACGTGCTCTGTTGAGAGTGTCGACTTGTGCTTGCGAGAAGATTGGGAAAAATGACAAACTGATTGATCATGTAGGGCAACTACGAGCTAGCTAGCTACCTTCCTGCAGTCTTATGAAACGGATCCTACGAAGTGGCAAGGACCGAGGGGTTTTAAAACGGATCCTGTAAAACTGCAAGGATCTCCGCCGAGGACGAAGAAGCCGTTGGCGTTGGTTTTGCTGGTGCAGTGCCGTCTGTGTAGATCACGCGGGTTGTACCCGTGACAGTCACTCCTAGCGCTTCATGTTTTATTCGTTTGCGGGGGCTGGACGATTTCCGGTCGATTGATTCAACCAACCGACCTCGGAACTTTCATATGAAACGCGCAATATACCGCTGTGTTTTAGTTTTGAGAGCAAGATTGCACCACCAGGATCATGTTGCCGTTCACTTTTGAAATAACGTGAGCTTTTGTGAAATTTAGCCCTTTAGCCTTCATCGGAGGGCAAATTTCTGGGTCGAAAAATATTCGGGTACTACCGAATAAAAAGCGATAAAACGGCCATTCCTCATTTCGTCCTCGCCCCCCGCAGAGCTCTCCGCCTCGATGTCGCTCTTCTCGCGTCGGAAGAACCCCGACCAGCTGGTGAAGCTGCTCAAGGACGCGCTGGTGGACCCGTCGGCGCCTGCCAAGCCTTCGAAGGACGGAAATGTGAGGAGGCGTTTCTGACGTGTTGTGTTGAGACTTGCTAAGTAACGAACGACGTGGCTCTGTCGCTGCTGCAGCCCGTGGAGGAGGTCACGAAGCGTCTGAGTGAGATGAAGCTGTTGTTGTATGGA
Source organism: Phytophthora fragariaefolia (assembly GCA_030267785.1). Taxonomy (NCBI): domain Eukaryota; phylum Oomycota; class Peronosporomycetes; order Peronosporales; family Peronosporaceae; genus Phytophthora; species Phytophthora fragariaefolia. The sequence goes on along the minus strand of BSXT01002320.1, from coordinate 2,198 downwards.
GATGGAGATCAGGAGGCCAAACCGGAGAAGTGTGCGCTACTGGCGGAGCTGCTGATCGCCAGCGGACTCGTCCCCAAGCTCATCACAGGACTGGACAAGCTGCCGTTCGAGGCCCGCAAGCAATTTGCCCAAGTGTACAACAACCTTATGCGTCGAGACCTCGCGGGCTTCGTGAGCTACGTGGAGCGCAAGCCAGAGATTCTGTCTGCGCTCGTAGCTGGATACGAGAACCCTGAGGTGGCGCTTAACTGTGGCACCATGCTGCGTGAGGTAAGAACTAATCTGCCATCTGGGAGTTGTGTCGCGAAAAGAGAAATTGCGAGTAGGTGAACTCACGCTTACTTGTTGTGGTCAATAGTCTATCCGCCATGAGATTCTTGCAGGCAAAATTCTGTACTCGCCCGACCTTTGGAAATTTTTCGACGTGTATGTTCATCTGCCCAATTTCGAGGTCGGCTCAGATGCGTTTGCTACGTTCAAGGATCTGTTCACACGCCACAAGACACTGGCTGCTACGTTCTTCACGTCCAACTTTGATGTTGTTTTTGCCAAGTATAACTGCCTGCTCATGTCTGAAAACTACGTCACTCGGCGACAGTCGCTGAAGCTGCTAGGAGAGATCTTGCTGGATCGGTCCAACTTTGACATCATGATGAAGTACATTGGGTATGTCCAAATGCCCTAGAGCAAAGTAGTTCGACGTGTTTTAATGCCGTGTTGGTGTTTACAGAGAGAAGGAGAACCTGAAGATGATGATGAATCTGCTCCGTGACACAAGCGCTAACATTCAGTTCGAGGCCTTCCATGTGTTCAAGGTGTTCGTGGCGAACCCGAAAAAGCCTGAGACCATCTCTCAAATTCTGGTGAACAACCGTGAGAAGCTTATTGCCTACCTGAAGAACTTCCAAAATAGCAAAGGTATGTGCGGACCCAATTCGTTATGAAGCATTTTCCAGCTTTGTTCTAACGGTTGCGTTTGCTGCATCGTGCCAAGCAGAGGATCCGCAGTTCATTGAGGAGAAGGCGCTGCTTATCAGAACGCTTGAGGGCCTAAAGATCGGTGAAGCTGCCTCTGAGACGACCTCGGCCCCGTCATCACAGTGAGGTCGGTCACCTTGCTCGTGTCTTTCGCTTGTGGGTTGGTGCTTCTTGTGGAGCACTGTGCATTGAGATAGGAGAAACCCAGCGCTGCGCATTTGATACTTCGGCTGCGACGAAATTAGCTAGAAAAGGGTGTCTCCATGGTTGATCTTGCGTACGCAAGCGATCAAGAGGAATGGGAGCACGTGAGGGCATCGCAATAGACAAGATATACTTTCGTCTAGCTAGTCTTTTCGGGGAAATAAATAAAAAACGTAGCAGGCGGCCACAGTGAATGTAATTCCGGTTCCGTAGTTGCATTTTGGTCATGCAGCTCCTCTGAGGGAGTAAGATCGAAGCATGTAGTGCTCTTCGTCACGTGGCGTGCATGCGGCGAAGGTTCAAGTGACGTCGGGGGCGTTGCGGCTCGGTGGCGGGGGTGGCACTGCAGGAGCGAAGGGGATGCGGAGGAGGGCGCCCCGAGCAACGAGGCGGCGAGGCAGGGAATCACTGGAAGCCGCGCTGGCGACTCACTCACTCGCCGGAAGACTCGGAGCGCGTGCGTTCGTGGGCTGGAGCGCGAATGCCTGCGGCCGGCGGCGGAGCGAGTGCGTCACGCCGACAGGCAAGCGACCGACGATGGCGGGCGTCCAGTTCGGCGCAGAAAGAGGCCGGAGCCCCGGGCCCGGGGCGTGCGGTTGCTGGCGACGCCGCGACTGACGGCTCCGGAGCGAGCGAGCGAGCGGCATGTTGCACCGAGTTGCGCGCCATTGGGTGGAATTTCGAACGTGCGCGCCGATTGGCTGCGCGGGCTTGAAGCGGAAAAAATAGAGTGCAAAGCAGAGCCTGAGCAAGCGAGCGAGTGAGTCGGTGCCGGGGGACTCTACGGAGAGCTCCGGCGCGGCTCCCGGGGACCCGGTCGGCTCCGAGCGGAAAAGCGATATAGTCGTCTCGTTGTGTTTAACAGAGACCGGCGCGCAGGCGGATCAACGCGACCGAGCGGCGCTACAGTCAAGGGTGGTGGTGGCACTGCACTGCCAGTGCTGCTGCGCAAGGGGCTTCCCTGCGCGTTCTGCGCTCGGTGCCACGCTCCGCAGCGCTCGGTGCGTCAAGTGCGA
>BSXT01002319.1:0-10378 GCA_030267785.1 Phytophthora fragariaefolia | reverse complement strand
AGATGGGCCACATGCAGTGTGGCCACCATTCATAGTAGGAAGCACTACTATTGGCAGAAAGCAACAGATATCTGCCAATAAGGAGCATGCATTAGGATAGAGATTCTGCCAACCACTCGTTGGCAGATCCTCTCCTTATAGATATCAGTTTTAGGAGGCAAGGTCAAAGTTAACATTCAAATTAGGAGGAAGTGTAGCGGGGCTACACATTCAAGCAACCTCCACATTTGTGCAACACACTAGTGGGTACATTCAGATGGGCCACATGCAGTGTGGCCACCATTCATAGTAGGAAGCACTACTATTGGCAGAAAGCAACAGATATCTGCCAATAAGGAGCATGCATTAGGATAGAGATTCTGCCAACCACTCGTTGTCAGATCCTCTCTTTATAGATATCAGTTTTAGGAGGCAAGGCCAAAGTTAACATTCAAATTCAGTTCTCATTTCTACCAAAAAAGGTTATTAATACTACTTTATGTAGGTTAACTTTACTTACAAGGCTAAATATACTTAATCTAATATAAATACACCTCCGCTTCCTCCTATACGTCGCGCACACGTGTACGTTAAAGTAGTGAGCTAAGTAAGCCCACTACACCTGGTAGCACTTTGTAGTCCGTCCAACGACCGACTACCGACTCGTTCGTATTGAATACGAACGCGGGGCTGAGAACCTGCCCGTGGACATGAACATGTCCACTGGTAGACCGAACGCGCCTGCTACGCATGTTGCACGCGAAGACTGCCCCCACCTGGCGGACCCAGAATGGGAGACACTCCAACGACTGTCAACAGTCATTGGAGAAGCAGCGGTAGCGACGATGTTGTGTACGCTATCGCCGACAGAGCAACACGGAGTTGCTCTGGGGTTCATCATGAAGGAGCAGCGCGAGGTCGCTGCTCGCGCTACGGTGTCGACCCCGTCCACACCGCGCGTGGAGTCGTTGAAACTCCACCAGAACAGCTATGTTGGAAGAGAGGTCGAGCCTCTCCTCCGTTGGTTTGTCGAAGTCGACACTGCCATTACGGCTCGACGTATCGTCGACCCGCTGTCGAAGGTTGTGTTCGCCATGTCATGTCTTGGCGGACGAGCAAGCAGTTGGGCGTATGGACGCCGACTCACGGATTCTACGTGCTTCAGCACGTACGAAGTATTCAAGCAGGAGCTCAGACAAGCGTTTGAGCCCCCGCAAAATGAATTTAGATCGAGGGCTGAGTTCCTCGATCTGCAACAAGGTAAACATGGCGTGCATGCTTACGCTCAAAGAGCGCGGTACTTGGCCTCGAACATCGTGACCAATCCGATAGACGAGGCGACAAAGGTCGTCACGTTCATGAAGGGACTTAGAGATGGACCTGTAAAGACCTGTAACGTGTCGGTTCCCACACGCGGGGTTTTGCGTCGTTGCTGCGCTGATGTCGCCAAAGTCCGTCTGGCCGTCGGCGTCACAATCGTATGACACCGCGCCGGTGCGAGCCCAACTGGCAGCGACACCTATTTTATTTGGCTAGAACAGGTTACACTAGCTAGGCTATCGCTAATTACAATACACAATCGATAACGCACACAACGGGAGTCTGTTCGGAATCGCCCACTTAGCCTCTCGAACGTACGCCCACACGCGCATGTCCTACTTTCATGCAGCCGTTCAGCAGACTTGGGGCCGTATGCCTCCTGTCCGTCACCTCAGTGTTGTCTACGCCAATCAGCCGTCCACTATAGCTTCGCGAAGGCTTCACACGTCAGCCTGCCCTCGTTCGTTCGTTCGTTCGTAGTTCGTTCGGATGTGCGCTTCAGCGCCAGAAGCCAAGTCAAGTGCGCTCCTCGGCGCAGAATCCAAAGTCGTGCGCGCTACGGCGCCAAATCTAAAGTGATATCGAACTGAGAAGCTCGACGCACTCAGGGCCCGGCGGTCTCATCTCCGCTGTGCAACAGATCCTGCCGTGCGCGAGGTCTTCCAGATTCTCGTACCACGTCATTAGGTACTTCAACATCATCGTCTGACGCTTCGGCCATGCTCATCGCCTCATCCGTCATCGTCCCGATGGCCTCCTCACACGCCTTTCTCACTTTCAGGGTCTTCCACGACCCTGTCGTCTCCGTAAAGCCGTTCATATTCCGTAACAGATGCCCATCGAGGCCGTACATTGCCTCGTTCGTCGAGCCATAAGTGTCTGTCACTAGCCGTCAATTTCTTTGGGTCACAGCAGGATAACAGCTCGTATTTGAGTACATACTGGCATGCCTTATTGCGTCGTCGTCGTCTTCGACGTTCCACCACACATCCACGGGTGGCGTTGCGTTCCGCAACATCGTCCATTGTCTCTCGCGTTCGTTTCGATACTCTGACTCTCGTCGTTTGGTTAACAGGTGTCGTCGCTGCACGAACAGGCGCAGCTGCCTGCGTCTCATCTCGCGCTGGCTGCTGGTCTTCATACCGAAGCTGTTCGTCAATATCGTGCGCAACTTGCGTTAGCCACGCGTCTGGGTAGTGAAAGCTTATGAGAAAAGAGACGTGTGCGATCTGAGTCTCTTTCTTCCCCGTCTTATCCTCCCTCGTCAACACAACATTATCATAACCAGCAGGTTCTACTATGCGTAGTGGTCCCATCCATTGGTCCACAAACTTAGTCACGTTCTTGCCTCTCGGCGGATTGTACATCCATACTAGGTCACCAGCATGAAACTCCCGCTTTTTCTTAGATCTGCGGTTGTAATACCGTGGTTGTTGCTCCTGTTCTCGTCTCCGATCTCGTTCTGCAAATTCAAGACTTCTCGCCATCGTCTCTACTAAGTGCGCGTGGTAGACTGACAGTTCACCCACCTCTGTCAATTCCGTTCGTCGTAGTAATTCGTTTGGTGCCCGTAGTCGTCGTCCCATCATCAATTCGTTAGGGCTAATAGCTACTGTAGAGTACTTCGCAGAGTTGTACGCATACACAGCGAACTTGACCCACAGGTTCCAGTCCGTTTGATTGTCATCTTGCATAAAGGTCGCTACGCAATGTTCCAAGAGCGATGGAATCGTTCAACAAGTCCTACAAACTGTGGTCGATACGGTAAGGGATTGATCTGATGTGCTTGCAGAAGTTGTACTAACTCCTCGATGACTTTACCAGCTATTTCGGGTGCTCCATCCGTCAGCAATTCTCTGAACACTCCAAAGCGCAATACAATCTCTTCCATCAGGAACTTTGCAACATTCTCAGCCGTATGCTGCGTCACACAGCATGCAACTGAATATCTCGTCACGTACTCAACAGCCGCTATAACATATCTGTCTCCTCCTGTCGCTATGGGGAATGGGCCTGCAACGTCTAAAGCCCACCTGTCACCAACTGCACCACCTCTCAAACTACGCAATGGCGGTATTACTTCACAGGGTTTCGCTTTTCTGGAGCCACATTCCGGACATCCACGTACCCATCGTCTCACTTCTCTGTATAGCCCAGGCCACCAATACAATTGAGCTACTCGTCCATACATGTGTGGGCCGCGGAAGTGTCCACTCCATACGCTTCCATGCATCTCTTTATATACAGCAGACCACAAGGTTGTTGGCAATACGACTCGCCAACCGTTCACAGTTTCGATCGTCACTAGACCATTCGTCTTTGCTATTTTCATGCTACCGTACTTTCCGGCTGCCAACAGTCGTTACACAAATTTACTGTTCTTCTGAGCTTCCACCACTTCTTCATCACTCATCTGAAGGGTGTAGTCATCGGTAGGTGCATCCTCCATGTCATCGTGCAGGTTGTTCATCATCGTCATAGCGCTGCGCTCGTTGCTCGCGGGTCGTGCAGCATTAGTTGTCAGCGTTGTTCTCGTTGTATCCGTACTATTCGTTGTTAGTGTCGTCGCCGTTTTCGTTGGCGTCGGTGCCGTCACCGGTTTCTTCGTACAGGCCGTAGTTTCACTCGTACGCGTAGGTTTCGTCGTCTTCGCGAGCGTCGGTTTCTTCGTCACCGCATTCGTTGAGGTCGTCGTCCCCATGCTCGTTGGGGTCTCTGCTGTACTCGGCGGAGCCGTCGTGGTTGAGGGCCGTTCATCATCAGTCGTAGCGTTCCTCACGTCACTTTCATTCGTTAGAGAGGTAGCCCAGCGCGCGTGCTTCTCTGCGCGCTCGCGTATACGTTCACTGCGTCTTGTTGCGGGCTTCGTCGCGCGTCGCCGTCTACTAGTCATCATTGGCGTCTCGTCGGAGCTCACTGCGGTCATCGTGTCATCATCCCCAGTCATCACTGCCGTGCTCGCGTCGTTACTCATTGCTTCGCCAGCGTCCGTGCGTCGTGCCACCGTACTTGTCGCGCCGTCCGGCTGCCTCGTCGCCATCGTGGTGCTCTCCGTCACTGTCATGGGGCTCTCCGTCGTCGTGGTGCTCCTTCTTCCATTGCTATCGCTCGCTGTTGCCGTTTGTGCCGTAGCCTTCCGCGTCGAAAGCCGCACTGGTGCCATCACTTCCATCGTCGTCGCGTTCCCGTCTGTTTCGTCGCACGCTTCTGCCACGCTTACCATATCTACTGCCGCCGAAGGGTCGCAACCTTTGCCGTTCTCTGTCGTCATTCTGCCTGTCGCCGTCACAGGCTTATCAGCAGTCGTAGCCATACTCGTTAAACCAGTCGTCGTCATGAGCCTATCTATAGTACTATTGGTGCTTCGGACCCCTACTGTTGGGTAGCGTCCTCGCTGCCGTCCAACTACTGTTCTTACAGATGCTGGCGCCCTCGACAAGGCGTCCGCAACAACATTCGTTGCGCCCGGCTGGTATTCGACCTGAAACTCGTATTCTTGCAATACTAAGGACCATCGATGCAATCGACCCGCTAAGTTCGGACGTGTCATAAGCCATTTAAGTGCAGCATGGTCTGTAATAATTGTTAACGCTCTGCCATACAGATACGGGCGAAACATCTTTACAGACCAGACCACTGCGAGGCACTCAAGCTCCGTAATCGAATAGTTTGTCTCAGCGGTGCTGTTCACCTTACTTCCGTACGCAATTGGTTGCCGTCCTCGTCCATGGTCTTGCATCAAACATGCGCCTTATCCCACTTTACTAGCATCTGTAACTAGGCGAAACGGTAACTCAAAATTCGGATAGAGTAACAAGGGCCGTGTAGTTAGCAACATTTTAACACGTTCAAAAGCGAATTCTTGCGCCTCACCCCATTCCCAAGGCACGTCTTTCTTCAGTAGTCGTGTGAGTGGCTCCACAATTGTCCCAAAAGCAGCTATAAACTTACGATAATATCCAGCAAGATGTACAAATCACTTTACTTCAGTCGTATCAGATGGTCGCGGGAAGTCCCTCACTGATGTCACAAGTCGTTCGGCTGGTTGTACGCCCTTATCACTCAGATGGTGTCCAAGATATTCATTCCATGGACGTCGTAGCAAATGTACATTTCTTTAGCTTGAGGCTCAGGCCGGCTGCCCGTAGTCTCTCCAATACGCCGGCGAGTTCAATCGCAGTTGCTCAATACTGCCTATAGTAAAAATGATGATGCCGTCTAAATACACCAAGCGCGTTAACCATGTTAATCCTCGAAGCACACCGTTCATAAGTCGTTGAAAGGTAGCTGGCGCATTAGTTCAGTCAAACGGCATTCGTCTAAAGCGATATAGCCCGCGCTTTGTCATGAAAGCTGTTTTATCTCGATCCTCTTCCGTTACGTGGATTTGCCAATATCCTGATCGTAGGTCCAAAGTTGTAAATAGCCGTGCTCCACCTAGCGATTCTAGCGATTCGTCTATTGGCGGCAGCGGATATACATCTTTGCGTGTGATACTGTTGAGTGCACGATAATATATACCGAACCATCTTTCTTCCGTACTAATACCACAGGAAATCCCCAGGCACCTTCTCTCGGTTCAATAACACCTGCTGATAGCATTGTATCGACGTTACTATCTACCACAGCATCTTCCGTTTGCGCCTGACGACGGCGTCGCATCATGATGGGTGTAGCATTGCCAGTATCGATGTGGTGCTCAATATTAAGTGGAGTAGCCGGAGGACACTCCTCTTTGGCATTAGCGAAGTCCCGGTATGCTCCCAACAATTTCAATACAAGTGCGCGTGTGTCTGTTGCTCCAATATTCACGTCACTCTCGCCATCCAGGGGTGTGGTAGTATCACCTAACGCATCCAACCAGGTTTGCACGCGTTCTGACCATAACTCTCCATGCATTTGTGGACGTTCAATGTCTGAGGTCATAGGTATCCAAACACCTAATTCCATCCTACTCGGTAGTCTTATACGTCCACCATACGTATTGATCGCTGGAATCAGTGCCTTTCCATTGTTCACTTTAGTCACTGTCGACGCCAGAAGCACTGCTCCATTATTTACAGTAGGTAGAAAGATTCCTTCCTCACTATCGGGTGCGGCAATCGCAACATCAACACTTTGCACGGTGCGTCTGTGCAAGTTCGTCGAGCGCGCTAGTCTCACAGCTGCCGTCATCGAATCATTTCTCACTTCCGTTGTTCTGAAAGGAATAATCACCTTGTGACCACGCTCATCGTAGCGCACCTCCTTTCTTTCAAAGTCCATCGTTGCCCTGTGCCCGTCCAAGAAATCTACGCCTACTAAGAACTCATTCGTACAGCCCTCAATAATGCATGCGTCAACCGTCACTTTTTGACCGTACCCGTTCACCATGCTGAACGTCCACACGCCCAGAACATCTAATAGAAAGCCGTCAATCCCATGTATATACATCACAGGTGCGTCAACTTGCTTCTGTTCGCCACGCATCATCCAATCTGTTCCTGTGACTGAGTTGCGTGCGCCACTATCTATCTTTACATGCTGCGTCATCTCATCTACCAGCATAGAAGCAGTCGGGAGGCCGTCGCTGGCTTCCACTCTCATACCACCGTTATCATCGTCGTCACTGACTTCAGCGCTGTCGAGCCGTACAAGGTTGACATGGGCCCGGTCCTCAGCACTTACGTCGTGGTCATCATCACGTTGCTGTCGCCGTTCGTGAAGCGCTGCTCGTACTTCATCAGCTTGGCATTGCCGTCGCTGTTGTCGTTTAGCGTACAGCCCCGCCACAACACGATCATCGCATCACCTGCATCGCGAGTTGCTCTCTCTGGTGCACGCCGTGCACGTAGCTGTTTAGCTGCGCGTTTCGATCGTTTCACCGCCATGCGCACTCTCGCCACTGTGCCTAGCTCCCATCATCTTCTCGTCCGTGAGCTCCATGCCGATGTCCGTCGGCGAGGACTCAGTGATCGTCGAGCCGTCCATCGTAGTGACGCCTTCCCCAGTCGTGAGCTCGTTGTCGCCAGCAACTTCGTCGCCTTCCTCAGAAGCTGACACCTGCGCGGGGTGCTCCGTAACTGTCATCGTGGTTATCGTTTGCGCCGTCGTTCGTGTCGTCGTATGCTGGGGTGCTGCACGTCCTGCCACGCGGTCATCGCCATGATCACCGACATCGTTGTCGTTCAGCTTGTGTACGTAGCGCAATGCTGCCATGGCCGACCGCACCGTGCTAACATACCGTTCTGCTCGTTCCTCATCACGTACACCGAGCTCGCCGTTCATATGGTCCGTGACGAGAACGGCTTGCCGTTCTACCGCCATCTTCACGTCTTGCTGGTCCTTCGTCGCGTTGATCTGCTGCTCATTCTCGTTCACGTCGTTGGCCACCGTCACCAGCGCCCTCGTCGCGTTCGTCTCACATGTTGTACCATCGTTCGTCACTTCGGCCACCGGTCGCTGGGGAGTCTGCCATGTCGTCGAGCGCCGTAATCCCCCTACGCCGCTCGCTCTTCGTTTCCCTGACTCTTCAGCTCTTGGCTACGCATGGCAAGGTACTCTTCATTGCGAACGCGCGCCTCGTCGTCAGGACATTCGCGTGCCATGTGCCCCAACCGATTGCATGCATAACACTTGACTCCTTTGAATCTCTGCGAACTCCATGTAGATTCCGTCGTTACTCTCGAAGTGGTAGCGCCCTTGGCCTATCGTGTTGCGGCCTTAGAACGTCGTACCGTAGGTTTTGGTTTCTTGGCAGGTGGTGGAGTGTACGGAGCACCTGCTGCCCGGTCATCCTCGCTCTCTCTGGCGTAGGCGTCTTCACCAACAACCGCCATGTTCCCTCTGGTCTTCTTATCAGTCTTAGCCGCCGTCGTACGTCTAACAGTCGGAGGTACAGTTGTTGAGGCTGCCCGCGTTCTCGCTAGCGGCGCCCACATATGTCCATTCCATGTACTACCCTTCGGAGCCTCCCATAAGCCCGTGTACTTGTTATAAACACCGCGCGAGTTCGTGAAGCACGCGAGCTTCTCTTCCTCTGCCATGTCTGTACTGCCTACACCAGGTATCAATGCCAGGTGTCCCGTCGTTCCACTAGCCGGCACAATATAGCTATCTGGCGCGGTAACGAATGCTTGTCCGATATTCTTCATACACTGCGCCACATTGCCGATAGGATCATTAAACTTCGTCGCCTTATCTACTGCCTCTTCCAAGGTTGTCGGCCTTGGCCGCTGTTTCACAAGAAGCCGCGTCGTACGATCTAAACTGCGATAGAACTGAGCTAATAAAACACACTCCTTTATCCTGTTGTTGCCGCACAGATCGCATAATGCAGCTGCGAAGTCTGCGTATGTCTCTCCGGGCATCATCCGTCGTTGTCCAACACGTCACTCCGCCATGGCCATGTCCGACCGCTCTCCATATCGTCGGAGGAGCGAGGGCATCAACCTCGTCCATGTCCTTTCATTATCGCGCAACTTTCGATCCAACTGGACCCACCAGCGTGCCGCACTATTTTGCAACTTGTTTCCTAGGATGTAGTAGAGTTCATCGTCCGTCCAGTAACCACGTCCTGAGAGTCGTGCGCCTTTTAACGCGAAGTCAATCCGAGCAATCCACGGAGTCACAGAGGACTGAGGCGTTGGTAGGAATGTAGACAAATCCAAGTCTCGAATCGTTCGTCGTCGGTTACGGTGGAAGTCGCGGTCTCCAGGTAGTGTCACGGGTTGGCATCGTTCACGTCGCTGTCCACCTTCATCGTCGGAGCTAGAGTCGTCATCACCATCAGAACTACTTGATGAATCGTCATCACCGCTGCTATCTCCGCCATCACCATGGTTATCACGAGGCTGGTGCGTGACCTGACGGCCTGATGCCGTTGTGGAACTGCGTTCCGCTGTCCTTGAAGTCGTCGTGCTCGTTGTCTGCGCCAGCGTCGGGGTCGGTGCAGTCATCGTCGTCGCTGTCACAGTACTAGACTCCGTAGGCGTCGTCGTGGGCGCGCTTAGTTGATTTAATCTCGCGTCAATCCTCGCCATTGTGGCTGCCATTTGCTGTAGCATCATCGCCAGCACGTACGAAGTATTCAAGCAGGAGCTCAGACAAGCGTTTGAGCCCCCGCAGAACGAGTTCAGATCGAGGGCAGAGTTCCTCGATCTGCAACAAGGTAAGCATGACGTGCATGCTTACGCTCAAAGAGCGCTGTACTTGTTCTCGAACATCGTGACCAATCCGATAGACGAGGCGACAAAGGTCGTCACGTTCATGAAGGGCCTTAGCGATGGGCCTGTGAAGACCTATCTCTTCCGAGAGTACCCAGGTACCCTCGAAGTGGCGATCACGCTCGCCATGCAGGAAGCGTTTAGCCTGCGTCAGACTAAACTGCAAGCAACGTCCCACGGCCGATACTGCGGCCGGTGGTGAAGCCGACGGGAGGTCCCGAACCGATGGACCTCTCGAGTGCGACAACTGCTGGACCCCAGTAGCGTCGTGGATCAACGAATGTCCGTTGTTTCCGGTGTGGAAACAACGGTCACTATGCCCGTGAGTGCACAGAACCTGTGCACGCGGCCAAGGGCCGACGTGACGATACCGGGTATCGCCGCGGGCAGCCAAAAAACTAAGGCAACCAGCAGGCGCGGGGGCCCCTGCTGGTGGCGCAGTCGAGCGTGTCGACATCGGACACGCTGTATCAAAGACTGCTGCCCCCAGTGAAAGTCACTCTCACTGCAAGAAGAAAGATGACAAGCCAAACCTTGTCATCCTGAAGGTTAACTCGAAGAGAGGAAGCTCTCTTTGTGCATTGGTAGACTGCGGTGCGTCGAACAACTTTGTTCGACTGCAGAGTCTAGCAAGACTTGACTTCGAGGAAGTGGAATTACCTCGAAGTCTGTTGGAAGTACGGCTAGCAACGGGTGTCGTTGTTAGAACCCGAGAAGCGTGTCGTACGCGCACGCTTCTCGTATGAATTGAAGAAGTTCGTGGACGAACTTATCGTACTAGACCTAGACGATAAGTTCGACATGGTGTTGGGCATGCCGTGGCTTGCACGGCACGATCCAGTGATCGACTGGGCGAAGCGCACGATCGTGCGCTT
>BSXT01002318.1:0-11564 GCA_030267785.1 Phytophthora fragariaefolia | reverse complement strand
GCGGAAGCCAGTGAGCTCAGCTGGCTTCCCAAGGTTTCGACTGGCTTGGTTGCCTGGTCTCGGCGGGAGCCGCCACTGCTGTCCCGGAAGGGCCGAACCGCTAGGGGACCCCTAGCACAGGCCGATGAGCGCCGACTTGCTCGGCGGTTGTTGTGTCTGTGGGAGGACTAACTTGTGCGTTCTACTACACCACACCAACTTCGTCGTCTTAGCCAAACGTACTACTGCTCTTCGCGTTCCATCACCTTGTGCCAGTGAGTTCACGCCATAGCAAGTGAAAGATAGGATTACTTTCTGCCCCGCCTTGTCCCAATAGTTCAATTCTCGAGTGCTGAAATCCATATTTATCTGATTGGCGACCATCCAATCTTCGCCTATCAGAAATTCATCTCCTTGTCCTTCCACTAGCAGTGCATCTACCACCAAGCGTTGTTGGTATTGCGTTGTACCCGTGAACCTCCATACCCTGAGTACTTAACTTACGCCTCGCCAAATCCCTCAACCACATCTACCGGGGCTTCGCGCGTTACACACTGGACGCAACCCTTCCCCTGCAACCCTGTATTGGGCGCAGCTGTCCAGCCTTACTTCTTGCGTACGCGTTTTTGTCAAAGCTAACAGAGCCGTGGGCGGGCAACTGGGTGCCCGCCGTCCATAGCCCGCAACTGCCCTACACGTACGGCTCGGCCATCAGCGTCTGCCCGTAATTCCACGTCTCCATAGCTACTTTGCTGCAGGTAGCGATAGCATTTCTGGTTTCCGCGCTTCTCCTTGCCCGTACCTGCTATTTGACCAGTCGCGACGGTGGCACCGAGACGCGTTAACAGCTTCTGGCGTTCTTGTAGCCTCCTTACACGCCTAGCCACACGATACCGTTTTGCTTCTTTTATTGCTTGTCGCCGTACAGCACGCATCGCTTTCAATGTTCCTGCTTTTTCCAATACTTCCGGTACTTCGGCGGCGTAACGTTGCTCTTGGTCTCGCCACGCAGATTCGGTACTGGGTACTACTTCTTCTACTTGCTTCTCCATGACGGACATCTTGCTTGCCTCTCCACTCGGCCTCACACCTACGCGCCTGACCGCCTTAGCTCGTTCTTCACGTCGTATTAAAGCTGCCGCGACCTATGCGTCTCGTCGATCATGTTTCTGCTGTAGGCGTTCGACTATCTCCCTCAACTCGGCTATCGTTTGTTGTACTTTCCTCTTCAGCATCTTGGCGCGTTCCACATTCTCTTGTCGGATCTCACTTGCTAACACGCGACGCGCGCTAGCCAACTCTTGCTCCGTACGCCTCTGGCGTCTCTTGGCCGCTCTGGAGGGACCGCCGCTGAGCAACAGGCGTTTCCTCCGTAGCCTCTGCCGCCCACACCGGCTGCTTGTGGCTGCCATTCATGTCGACGCGGGGAGGGCTCTTCCTTTCTGCCTGCGGCTTCAGCCGTTCTCTCTGCCTTTACTTCTAAGGCCCATGCCTTGCTCTTGCCCGCCGCTGGCTTTATGCCGGGTTCATTGGCTTCGGTGGCCTTGTCCCCGACCCCGACCATTACCATCAGTGCTCGGATCGTAGCCAACGATAGCGGGTCTTTCTTGGCCGTTTCTGACAATCCGCTGACAGCCTCGCCTGATGTGTCATACATCGGCTGGGCCTCAGACCCGAACACCAGCCCCAGCTTCTTCCAATCAAACTGGCTAGCCATTTCCAATTTCGCTGCCTTCTTCCGCAAGCCGGCGTCTTCTCCGCTGGACCCACGGTCCGTGCGGTAGCGCCGCTGCGCCGTCTTCCAGTCGGTGACGCTGAGACCTTCCCCATACTCGCCACAAGTCCCGATAGACATTTGTACTGCATCCTCCATCGTTTCCGGTTTCATCATACGTATTTGTGTCGCTATTACCTTATTGTTCATCCCTATCAGGAACGCTTCGCGGTAAGTGTCATCGGGCACATTCTGTCCGAACCCAATATCCACCCGGCTGTCAGCAAAATCACTCAAGCGTTCCCCTGGTTGTTGCTGGCGTCTACCCAGCCGTTGTTGGATCCGAAACGCATTGTCTCTACGGCCGTATTTCCCCCGCATCTTCTTCACCAAGTACGCGAATGTCTCGTCCCCCAGCGGTACATGATGTGACCACGTGATGAACCATTTCTCAGCTTTCCCTTTCAGATGCTGGACCGCCCCATGATAACGCTCGTCAACCGTCCACTCATCTCCACCCAGGCGTGCTTGACTCTCGGCTTATTTCAGGACGGACGCCAACCACGCTTCAACTGACTCGTCCGCCTTCCCGTGAAAGTCGCTGATTAGTAACTTCTTACGCTTTGATCTCTTCGGCTGCTCCACCATCGGGACATGAATTCTTTGCGGGGCTGCTGCTGTCGCGGGTGCCGCTAGTGACGGGGTGGCCATGAACCGCCGCATCATGCTTCGTTGCTTCCCTGGCGTTAAGGCGTCCCACCAACTCATATCTTCCAGTTCGTCAGCGGCCTGCGTTTCTGCTCCATCGTGACCTTCCTGGTTTGGTGTCGATGCCCCCGCCAACAATCCGCCTGGTGGTTGCCAACCGATTTTCTCGTTGTTGCTACTATGGTTCCAATTATTATCCTTGTCATAGTGGTCGTCGCTCTACTCGTCGTCCCCGGTCGCGGCGATGGCCACATTGCTGCTGACCAAGACCGTACCTTCCTCGTTATTCCCATTTCCCAGTGGCCAACGTGTCCGCACCGTACGCTGTTTATTCCTTGCAGGTTGCGTACTCGGCCCACGAGTCGGTGCTGTCGTGTTGCCAGTGCTTGCTCGAGGGGTCACGTTTCCCGTTGGCGAGGCCGCACGCCTTGCCGCTCGCGTTGCTCGCGGCGACATGCTATCAGTCCACTGCAGCTGCAAACTCCGGTTGCGCTCTATATCTTAAATCAAATTGTGTCGTTCTTTATTCATTGCCGTCACCGCTACCACCCGGCAAGGAATCTTTCCGCAGTTTCAGCCGGCAATCTTTGTTCCTGGGTACACTGCTGGCCGCAGCTGTCACTTCCTACTCTTTCCGCCGATCATCGTCGCACACCACAATCTGTGTTTTCTGCTGGAATCAGTCGTGCTCGACTTTAATCACTCTCCTACGACCGTTGCTACCTCTCTCGCTCTTCTCTCTCTCCTTCTCATCTCTCTCTCCGCCTTCTCTCACCGCCATATCTAGGTTCGTGCCACAAGGCCGAGCCTCGTGAAGGTCTTCCTCTTCAGCTGTTGATGAGCCTCCCGTGTTGGAAGCCCCTGCATGGCCACCAAGTAAGCACATTGTTCATTTGTCACTGCCGCCACTCCGCGTCGATCTTATCTCGCGGCCGTCGAGACAGTGTTCGATGGACAAGTCTGCCAGTCGCTGACTACTCATACACTACGCACGTACAACATGCACAGCGGCTGACTAACCCTCCGAGCATCGTGCTGCAGCCGGGGCCGTATGGAGATCTTCAGGACACTTGCAGGCGTGGGCGGGCGGGCTTATCTACCGCGGGGCTTCAGATACCTCTCTTTGCTCCTGCACGCGCTGCTCAGCGGGCTGTCGAGACCGCAGTCTCCTGCCTGTTGTGGGGCTGCAGATACCCACTCACGCACACTACTCAGGCCACTCTGGATCGATGCGTCCGTGTTGTTATTCGTCATCAGCTTGCTGTATTGTTATCACCTGTCACCAGACCGGCAACGAGACTTCCGCGAGCATGGTATGCGCACCACGCCGCAGTTCCACAACTGACGGTCTATCTACTTATACATCTGCCCATCCGTGCGACACCTTCCGGGGCACCCACTGGCGACCTTCCGTGCTTTCTGGCAGGGCCAGACGTGGCGCCTACCAGCTGCCTTGCTCATCCGGGCTGACAGCCCAATCTTCTATCTCCATTGGTCATCGCGTCATCCTCGCTGTCCGTCGCGCTGCTATCCTTGCTGTCTTGATCGTCCCCGCTAAGATTGCCCGCCTGCTCGTCCTCACTATCGCCAATCCCTTCGTCATCCCTGCTGCTGCACTCTTGATCATCCCCTCGGTGGCGTACGGCCGTCCTTCTTACACTTGAGCAAGGTGGAATTGCCTCAGTTATTTCACCTTGCTTACTGGGTGTCGATACCTCGCGAATGACAACTCAAGAAAAGCCTGGCTTTGGAAGCTTTACCGACATCAATTGTTATGCATGTATTCAATTTGGGCATTTTTGCACGAGATTGTCCTGACGATGAAGCGCGCGCGCAAAACGACGCATACCTCGTTCAACTTAGTCAAGACCAGAAGCCACCGGGAAACGAGAGCGAGCGGCGCAGGGGGGTTACGGCACTCGGAGACACAACGGACTCTCCAGCAGACCGAGGTGATGAAAATGCGTGGCGACGTGGTGTGTGCGACAGGTGCGACGGCGTGAATGAGTGATGAGGTGAGCTCGGCAGACTGTGCGCAGATGAATTTGATGGGTCAGTTGTGCGACGAGTTGTTACGAATCCACTGGACGCATAACTGGTCGCTTGCGATGGCAGTCGTGCAGAGCGGTATGTGAGCACGGTGCGGCCGGCCATGGCGGCATTGCGCTACACCCCGGATGAATGAGGATGACGGCGACCGGCACGACCGTATGGTCGTGAAACAGGATAAACGGGATAAATATGCGCAGACCCGTGCAGCACGCACGTGAACGAGCGGTGCAAACACGAGGGAATGATGACGATTTACCACGAGCGATCACAGAAATTGAAGCCGAACAAGAAACACGACGGCGATACCAAGCTGACGTGGCGAGAAATGCTCTCCAAATACGACGTCAACAACGACGCGATGGTGCCACCATGAGTGCAGATGCGGATAACAATATCGAATCGAGAATAGAAGCGAGCGACGACTACCGACAATAATGATGTTTGTCGATGGCGAGCAGAGGTGTGTTAAAATTGATAGTGGAGCGCGATACTCGATAGCGGGTACTGATTGAATGCCCCGAGGCGAAGGACAACGAATTGAAGCACCTGTGACGCATGTAGAAGGTATTGGCGGCTTTCTCTTAGATGTACTAGGAGTATGGACGTTCAATATGACGAACCTGTATGGTCAAATGATGATGATTGCCGCCTGCATTGTGGAAGGATGCACGAATGAGCTTTTAGTAGGTGTTGACTTTCTAGAGAGTTGACGTGCATCTATGGACTTTGATCGCTGTGAGCTGCACTACGTCGAACGCAGACATGATGTGGTCATCCCCTTTCATATGACCGGAACCAATGACTCAGCAGTAGCAGCGGTAACACTGGCTAGCACACCGAATTTGCGAAGACGGGCAGTGCAACCTATGGAAGTAGCGATCGCAGCACCTGACGGAGAAGAGGGACGTTTCCTATCTACTGTGAACAATGGAGCTGTATTGCTGACAGCGGTAGTAACTAAAGTAATGAGCGGAATGGCTATTATTCCCGCGATAAACACTTACGGTGGCCGCATCAAATTACCGAGTAGAAAGGGGTTGGGTGTCTGGATACCTATGCACGAGGATATGGAGCTCTTGCAGATGTATGGCGAGTTGCAGCCGCAGCGTGTGCAGAATTGGCTGGATGAGCTGGGCGATACCAGTACACCTCTAGATGATGAACTGGACGTGGCTATTGTCACGGATGGGCAAAGCGCTCGTGAATTGATTTTGAAATTGCTACAAGCTTACCGCGATCAGGCTAATGCACAAGATGAATGCCCTCCTCCAACAATGTCGAGCGTCACATCGATACTGGAAAATGCTACGCCCATCAAGATGCGACAAAGACGGCAGGAACATACGGCAGAAGCTATTAGTGATGGTCATGTTGATGCGATATTGTCAGCTGGTGTGATTGAACATGGCGAAGGAACCTGGGGTTTCCCCGTGGTTCTAGCGCGAAAGAAGTATTGATGTGTAAGATTTTGTGTGGACTATCGCGCACTGAATAACGTCACGCGTAAGGATTTATACCCATTACCGCGAATAGACGAAACCCTAGATTCAGTAGGGTTTGCTGGACTGTTTACTACCCTTGACCTTCGCTCGGGTTAATGCGAGACAAGACAGCCTTCACCACTAAGCGTGGAGTCTACCGTTTCAAGCGAATGTCATTTGGCCTTACGAATGCTCCGACGACATTTCAGAGCGGGGTAATACGAGGCTAAACGTGGATGACATGTACGATATACTTCGATGCCGTTATCATTTTCACGAAAGGAGGTATTGAACGACACGTAATCGAGTTAGCGGGCGTTCTGGAGAGGTTTCGATTGGCAGGCCTAAGCCTAAACCGCCAGAAGTGTCCATTTGTGACTACGTCAATGGAATATCTAGGGCATCACTTAAGTGACGAAGGAGTGCAACCAGCTGAACGACTTGTTAATCCAGTACGAGAATTCCCGCGACCTGTGGATGCCACGGCAGTGAAGAGAGTTGTTCATATCGCTGGATACTATCGAACGTTCATTGCTACATTTGGGTCGTTTGTAGAATCTCTTACTCTACTAAAGAAAGACGTGGAATAAAGCTCAGGAGGTGCGTTCGAGCGTGTTAAAATGTTGTTAACCACGCGACCTCTGTTACGGTACCCAAATTTTGAATTGCCGTTTCGATTGGTATCAGATGCTAGCAAGATAGACTTGGGCGCTTGTCTGATGCAGGATCATGGACGCGGATGGCAGCCGATTGCATATGGTAGCAAGGTGAACAACGAGGCCGAGTCGAATTACTCGATCACCGAGCTCGAATGTCTCGCTGTAGTGTGGTCGGTAAGATGTTCCGCCCGTATCGGTATGGTAGAGCTTTCACAATCGTAACAGACCATTCTGCACTTATATGGTTGATGACTCGACCAAATCTGGCAGGCTGCAGAGAGAGAGAGAGAGAGAGAGAGAGAGAGAGAGAGAGAGAGAGAGAGAGAGAGAGAGAGAGAGAGAGAGAGAGAGAGAGAGAGAGAGAGAGAGCATACGGGAGCACGCACAGCGGCGCGCGAGCAAGAGGTGAGAACTGAAACTGACAACACGACTTTAGATAAACAGAGGATATCTGAACCCCGAATCGCGAACTCCACGTCGACTAAGACGGTGTCCACTACGAAGAAGACTATGAAGGCGGGTACGATATAAGAGAGCCCGGTGAATGACGCTGTTGCGACAACAGTGGCGCAGAAGGCCAGTAAGTTCGACCAAAAAAACTGTCAACGCTGGGCGAATATACGGCATGACTGTGGCCAATAAGTATGGGCTAGTAACGGTTGAGAGAACAAATGGCTGGTGAGTAGTACTACCACCTACGCTATCGGCTGCTGCATTCAAAGAAATGTATGGTAGTGTGTGGAGCGGACACTTACCTGGTGTGGATGCAGAACCTACCGCGTGATCAGAATGCTACTAAGTTTGTCCACCAATCGATGGACCCACTTCGCATTATGGAGGCCGCTGGTTATGATAATTTTGTATCAGGCGGGAAGATAAGACGGGAAGTGATAGCTCATGTCTCATTTTTGATAAGCTATCACTACCTTGAACCCCTGCTAGAACAAATGGCGTGAGACATTGATGAGCAGCATGCGTATGAGGAGCAGCAGCCAGCGCGGGATGAACCGGCGGCAGCAGAGCCTGTTTTGGCAACGACAGCGCCTACAGCCCGAACAACGGGTGCGCGAGGCGCAAAACGTAAACGAACAACGAATGAGAATGATGATAAGTAAGACGTCACGTTGGTGACTTTTGGTGGAACAACGCAGACGGCGACGACGTAATGGTGCGGGGCAGTTCGTGTTTGAATATGAGTTACGACCCCTGTTCAACCCAACCCAATGGACGACCGATAATGCGAAGCTTTGGATGAACGATTGCCGTGCACGAACTCGGTGGACGTCAGTCGCTGAGTACGAACGACACTACAGGTACGGCCGGGTCGTGGAAGGCCCGTAGTTTGAGGAAGACGTGTAAGGACACCGCGTTCACTACGGCAAACGAAATGATGAGTGCATGGGAAGAGTCGGCGGTTGTTTTTGAAGCTGACGGAAGTGTGGAACTGGGATGCTCGGACTTCGAGTACGCCAGGATCTAAGTGAGACGAAAGGATTCCCTCGAGCAGCCCCTCCTGATTTTAACGGCAGGCGAGCGGCCACTTCCGATTTAGACGGCCGGTGCGCAAGCAGCAGTCTGGATCCCGATGGGTCTGAGTGGATATCACCCCGAGTAGATCGACATACGAGTGAACTGTAGTAGTATTGGACGACTGACGACCTTGTTGGACGATTGAAAGACGTAGACGGCGGCGGAGTACGACCAGGAAGCACGTCGCTTCCGAGTTTCTTGAACGGCTGGAACGAGTAGGGTAGGTCCGTGTGGGCGCACGCCGAGTGACCAGAGAAGCGACCAAGGCCGGAGCTCATTTCGTGTACGTTGAACAGTTGTGTATTGTAGTTAGTCAGGTAGTTGATCTACCTCAGCTTGCTCTGAGAAGCAAATAAAATAGGTATTGCTGTCAGTCGGGCACGGACCGGTGCGGTGTCATACGTTGTGGCATCGACGGTCAGACGGACTTTGGGCTGAATCAGCACGAACGCGACCAAACCCAAGCGTGTGGGTCCCGATACGTTACAGCACGTTAAAGATAATGATTGCATTTGGATGCATCTAGACTCTAGATTCTAGATTTCAAGGGGCTGTACATGCACAAAGCGGTTAGTTCTGAGCTACTCTTGTCTAACTGCAACTTTTTATGACTGAACTTGGTGGTTCGCTATTGCTAGTGCACTTGAAGTGACCGACGGCGGAACTCAAGCTCCGCTACCGTTCTCGCTGCCAAGGGTTCCCATCATCTGGACGCCGAGGAGAGCCGTGTGATCGAGACCCCAAGCCTTGGTATTACGTCATGGATGTACTTCAGCGTCCGGGTGAAGCCCGGCGATCCCACCACGCACGCTCCGTTCCAGATGCAAGTGTTTCCATACTTCGTCCCGAACCGCCACGACCTCGACATCCTGATGGAGCGCTGCGACGGAAAGGAGTTGAAGACCTTCCTGGGGACGCGTCCCTGGACGAAGCTGCCCGACACTCGGCGTACGGAGTTCTTCTTCCATCGCTCGGCGGACTTGGGTCACGATGTGTTTCCGGTGTTGGAGGACTGGGTCGACTTCATGGAGGATATTGTGGAGGCACTCTGGCATGCGACCGACTGGATCGTGCTGGATCGAGACTCGGTGTCCAAGTTCATCCGGACGACGAGTGCCCGACGGCTCAAGCTCCACGAAAGCGTCCGGAAGAAGGTACTCGCAACGCAGAAGCAGCTCAAGAAGATCGTTCCGGCCTCCGTGTGGAATGAGCCTGGGCTCTGGAAATTCCCCAAGCGCATCTGCTACTGGGTGCTGATGAGCTGGAGTCACACCAAGCCTGGCACTGACGCGAGCTACGTGATGAAGGAGCAAGTGAAACTACTGGATACACGTGCGCCAGTCCGCCTGCTGTGGGGAGCATGTTCTTCGGACGAAGAACGCATCGCCCATCTCCCGGAAGATTTCCGTCGCAAGCTGATCCCGTCCGGTCAACGTCATTACCTTGATGGCTAGTGTAAGTCAATCCGAGGTAGTGTACATACACGTCTTAATTCATAATATATCTGTTTTTGTTCTCCAAACTATTGCCCCAATTCCATTCCACAATACCCAAGTTCCTAATCCCAATGCGATTGTACTTCAAATCCATTCATCCCAGACGCTGCCATGATAAACCACGGCATCTGATTCCGAAAACTCAATCCATTCCCTCCTCGATATTTTTTCCACCGAGATTCATCTCAATCCAAAACCGTTCACATCATGTCAAAGCATTTCCCGTCGATTGATACACATGCAAAATCAGTCGTTTCCCGGTGCCAGCTAGGCCCTGGGATGATCGTCCCAGTTTGCATCGTCTGGAATTGGGGCCGTGCACGCGCCCCTTGGTTAAACACATACAGGACTGCTCCACAACTTAGTTGAGACAATGGCAGCCATTCCGGATCGTCGTATCCCTCCCACTTGACTATGTATTCCCGAGTACGTCTGGAAGTTTGAGTCCTTTTCGACCACTGGAGGTCCAGAATCTTATCCACTTCATACTCGTTACGTTCGGAATCCGGTTCCCAATCCAGAAGAAGGACTGCATAAAAATCATCATCATCTGCCACATCAATCTCCACGGTAGGACGCTACGGTAAGAGAGTGAGTACAAACCTGGAAGATTGAATGTAGCGGCCGACGCGCTGTCGCGTCAACTTGACTATGAGGTACACAAGACCGACACCAATACAATTGGCGTTGTACGGACGTCTACCCCCTTGTCGTCTTTACTAGACGATGTGAGATCCGCATTCGCGAACGACGTGGATGCGAAGCTGTTGTTAAACTACTTCGCGGCACCTTCTGATAAGTATTGTCAGAAGCTGGCCAACCATCTCCGTGCCCATGTACACCGATATCGTGTACACAACGGCATATTGCTTTACAGCGCAGTTGACGAAAACGCTGATCGGGTTGTCGTCCCGGACGACCATGAGCTGAAGCTCAGGATCACCTACGAAAATCACGATGCCCCGACATCGGGACATCCAGGTCGCGGGAAGGCATACTTGCTTCTCACCCGTGACTTCTACCGGAGCCTTCAGTACAAGGGGGTACGTAGGTACATACGCGTCTGCGAGGTATGCGAGCGTGTCCAGCCTGCGCCCTTCTCGCAGGCTCCACTTCAATCACTTCCGACCCCGTCGGGGTACTGGCAATCCATTTCAATGGACTTCATCTTTGGTTTACCGCCTGATAACAAGCGGAGGACTGGCGTCGTGGTCTTTGTCGACCGCTTCAGCAAGGTGGTGCATCTTGCTGCAGTTCCGGCAGAAGTGCCAGCCAAACCGTCGGTGCGTCTGTTTGTTGATATGGTGTTTAGACACCATGACATGCCGATCGATATCGTATCCGATCGTGATCCGTGCCTTAAAGCGCGTTCTGGTAAGAAGTGTTTACACTTCTTGGCACGTAGCGGTACATGTCGACTACGGATCATCCGCAGATCGACGGACAAACCGAGCGCGTCAACCGAGTCCTAGTTGACGCATTGAAGAGCTACGCTCACTCATTCCATCACTGAAGCGACTGTCTGCCGATGGCTGAGTTCGCCATCAACAACTCGGTACATGTCTCGTCGGGACATTCACCGTTCCACGTGAATGCCATGGGGCATCCACGCGTACCGAGCGTACTCGGTGCGGTAGCTCCTTTCTTACGTGGGGGAGGGTATCCGGTTTTGCCAAAACCGAATACTCACGCTGATATGACAAACATATCAGCTGTAACAACACGCGCGCGGACCGCGCGTAGTCCGTTCAACGAGAGCACAGTGTCTACGCTGGGCGTAGGCACTTCAAACATCAACGAACAACACACACAGGCCGGGCCTGTAGTGAACAAGGATGCCGAGCTGAACACCGAGTTCAGCTCGAAGGCTGTGGACTTCGTCCAGCGCCGACAAGCCGTCATACGGTTTGTCTAAGACGCCATTGCAGCTTCTGTCGATCGACAG
>BSXT01002316.1:0-12018 GCA_030267785.1 Phytophthora fragariaefolia | reverse complement strand
GTTTTATGGAGGATTTGTATTTGGCGGGAAGCCGCTAGCACCACCAATAAAGCGCGCGGAGCAGGAGCTCCAGCTTACCCACACCGCCGACCAGTCATTGTCTGGCTGGTGCCGTGCTCATGCGTCCACACCTCACTTCTCACAACCGAACTGGAGCCGTGCAGACCCCACAGCACGTCATGGGAGCCTGGATGAGGATCCACTAGAAGCGGGACCTCATCCAGAAGGCGTACAGGGCAAGGCTACAATTGAAAACTGTTTTCGCCACACCGGTATTGTCTTCAACGGAGTAGACGAGCGTAGCAAGAAAGAAACTGGCTACTCGTGGGATGTAGAGGTAGAAGCTATTATTTTCCGCGCTGCAGACCTGCATCTCTAAGCTCTATAAAGCAATTGCAACTCCCACGATGTGGTCGGCCCATGGTACCGGAAGTGGTAGAAATTTGCTGTAGAACATTACGCCGACAGATTTTTACCTCAACGACGTGGCGTCTCATCATTGGTTGAAAACCTATGTCACACACCTTCATGTCCGATTAAGTACGCCAGAAATTCTCCCTCCCTTCTTCCTCATTCCAGACCTGCCGGCTCGAGGAAGGATGGTGATTGTGGCGCTGACCTGTGTTTTACACTTGTGGGTAACGCCGGCGTGTTTGGCGTGAAGATCGATGATAGTGCACAGATCTGGGAGTTGAAGGACGTGATCAAGGAGAAGAACCCGGCGACTATCACGTGCGACGCCAAGGACCTGCAGCTCTCCCTGGCGAAGACGGCGGACGGCAAGTGGCTGACGCAACTTGACGCGCTGCAAGGTGTGAGTGACACTAGTGGCTATAAACATCTACAGTTTACCGACGCGGAGTTACGAGACGTTGGGCTGGATAGTGGAGATCTGGGCGAAGTGAGTCGTGCAGAAAAAGCTGCTGGAAAGGATCATGTGCACGTGCTGGTGGTGGTTCCGGATGGTGCAGTTGGTTCAGCGAGCGAGACTTCCAAGTTGGATCAACTCATCGAAAAGGTCGACAAAATGAACGACAAACTGGACAAAACTATGCTGGGAAAGCGCAAGGTTTGCCACTCGAGCGCGAGTTCGAGTCTTTTGGACGATTTGCATGTTCGGTTGCGAGCTTCCCGCGCGGTTCCATTCGAGACTGAGAAGCATGTTGAACCGTTCACGTGGGGATACATAGTCGATTAGCGTGGTCAGAAAACCAAGCTCACCGAGGAACAGCAACGTGAGCGATATCGCGAGTACGTTGAAGTCAACATTGGTGATGCGCCCGCGAAGAACAAGCTTTGCGTGTACAGTGTGGAGAAAGGGGAAGATGGGAAAGACATTCTTTCGGCTGACGTACCAGGGCACGACATTAAACTTGTTGGACGCACAGACATGATCATACTGAGTGATCAGGTCTTGGAGAACCGGCTCGAATTGGAAATGCTGCCTGACGTGAGATTGATTATCGAGGTGAAGCAAAAGGTGGAGCGACACTCCGTCTCTCAGGCTGTGTCAGAACTGATAGCACTGGATATTAGGGCTGCTGAACCTGTGATGGCACTCTTGACCGACTTGCAGAAGTATTGGCAGTTTTTTTGGGTCACCGACCCGACTAACAATCGCGGTACCATCGAATCGGTGACTATTTGTGATCCAAGCAAGGCGTTTGCGGTGATTAAGACTCTACTGGCAAGTGGTGCTGGTGCAGTGGCCAGCCTTCCGTGCTTCCAAGAACCTATCAAGAGGCTGAAGATTTATGAGTTCCTGGCCTCTATCGGAGAGGGTGGCGGTACTAGTATTCGTGAGAGCATCGAACGATACTATGACATCGCCAGTATATTAGGTCCCGACATGGACATGGCGCGTGCTGTGGCTAGGCAGGTCACTCGATCTATTCCCACGTTGAGTTATTTCAGCTGATTCTCCCTTCGCATGCATCACTAATAAATTATTAGCATGATTTTTTTTCATCCTGACAAATATAAAGTTAATAGTATATAAAGATGACATACTCACCCGATCAATACGAACTTAACAAAGAGCGAATTAAAGCCGCTCAAAAGCGGTACTATCTGAAAACAAGGGAAACGCGACTGGCTAAGCAGCGAGAATATGATGAGAAAAATCGCGCGGAAATTCGTGCTCGTAAGAAGAAGAATTACTTAAGTAAATCCGAACTTAAGCAAAGCGAACTTAACTAATTAATTATTTTTTTTTCTCAGATATAAAGTCAGCCCTAATATAAAGTCGATCCTGATACAAGGTCCGATAATTATAAAGTCGATTCTCACAAGATTAATTTAGGCGAAGATATATAGGCAATATGTTTGCATACGAACTCGCAGGATTAAAGAGATTAAATATCCAAGCTGTCAAATGGGGTAGCAGCAGAGGTCGAGGCAAGGGGGCTACACGTCTTGTGCTAGCCGACTCAGCTAACCCCAGTGCACTGTAGATTATGGAGTCGCAAGAAAGCTTCAGATACTTCCATTCACAGCACGGCGAGGCACAGCTCGGCGATGGAGACGTCACGCGTCCAGTCGAGCAAGTGCCGCCTCCACTGGGTGCTTTCGTTTATAACGAATCAATGCAAGCGATGGCCCCAGTAGTAATTACTAGAACATTACGCCGGCAGTTTTTTTCCTTACCGTAATTTACCACCAAGAACAATCGCAGAACCTTCTTTTGGGGTAGCAGCCGTTTTGGCGACGCGACCTCTCGACCACCTGAGAGCGTCAGAAACGCTTTTTCGATATACGGGTAGTTTCAGATCCGCTCAAGCACTGAGATTTAACAGCTACTTAATTAATTTTTTTCAAAAAAATTAAGAGTCTATGTATATAGATACCAACACATACATCATGACGATCGAACTAACTTTCGGAAAATACAAAGGTCAATCCATCGAGGAAGTATATGCTTCTGACCCTGGCTATTGTCGATGGATGCACAATCAACCCAGTCTGAATATTACTGCGGATATCAAGATTTTCCTTCACTCCAAGTTTCTAAGCAATGATAATTCATATATGATGAGTTGGGGCAAGTACAAGGGAAAGACGCTAAAGCAAATTAGTCGCACCGATTCTAATTATATCGATTGGCTTCGTAAGAACCCATTCGTAATTGAGAAATGTCCTAAGCTTGTCGAGGCTTTAGAGCTTAATTAAAAAAACAAGTATATTTTTTTGTTGATGACTGAATTACGATTGATCCTGATATATAAAGTCCTATGATATAATAATGAAAGGATATATCTATAAGATCACCAACCAGAACGAATCGATTGTATATGTGGGTAGTACCACATTAACTATCGAACATAGATGGAGGGCTCATACGATAGCATTTAATCGCTGGAATGAAGGTAAGATACGATGCGCCGCTATGATTTACCATCATTTTCGCGAGCAGGGTATTGACGCATTTGGTATTCATTTAATCAGTGAGCATGAAATTGAAGACCGAAAAAGTTTGCTACAGTTTGAGCAGTTGGTTATTGATTCAACGAAGTGTGTCAATAAACAAGCGGCTTGGATAACTGAAGAAGCAAGACATGAGCAGAAGCTAGCATATCGTGAGGCTCATCGGAATGAGCAACGTTCAGCAGCTTCAGAAGTTATTCAATGTGAATGCGGTGAAACATACACCCGCGGGCATAAAGGTCGTCATGTTCAAACTGAACGTCATCGCTATGGTATTGCTTCCGAAGAAGAAAGAAAAAATATCGACGAAGCTCGAGAAGAAGCTGATTACGAACGTAAAGAAGCTCTAAAAGCTCGTAGAAACGCTCGTGTCGAATGTGAATGCGGAACTTCGTACCCCAAAGCTGGCAAATCGCATCATGTTCGAAAATCAAAAGCCCACCTGAAATGGTTAGCTGATCGCCACTAAACCAATCATATTTTTTTTGTTCAATCAAATGATAACTAAAGGTTTTCTACTAAGCTGTGGTATAATCGATAATTTCACCCGTCAGGCGATCAAACGTCAGCTCTTGCTCACTGATCACAAGAACCAACAGATTCACACCTTGACATCCAGCGTTCGTACCCTGGATCTGAATCGATTGTGGTACATCGCGCTCCGTCAGACGGCTAACATCAGCGATAAGCATGCGGTTAGTGAGCGACCACGTCTGATAATCAAGCAGACCATTCACCAACTCAGGGGTTAGATCGCCATTAATAGCACCAATCTTAGCAACCTCGTTGGTGAAATGGTGGAAATCATACTCATGACTGATATCAAACGTCTGAGTCGAACCAATACGGACGTTAAAGTTTCGAATCGACGAACCTGGTTGTAGTGCCCATGGGGCTGTATCGAACGGACTTTGGAACTGTTGTACAGCAGCGGTAGCAAAGTTGCTTGTCTGTTCCGCAAACGGAAGAACCGCAATATACTTCGCGTTCTTAACACTTGCAGATAGCTGTAGATCAAAGGAAGCATTGAGCTGAGTCGATTGCTTACCAATGCCAGCGCGCTGGTAGAACCACTGAGCATAACAATCGTTGTATCGAACCTTCTTGACTGGCTTAGAGATGATAGCCTGAGGGTTCTCTAGATGAACAAATGGTTCATAGAGACGAGCCGTTGTGAATGGCATGTACGTTCCATCAACAGTAGGCTCAAGAGCATTGGCTACAGCTCCCCAAGAGACACTGAAACCAGCAGAAGCGGCAAGAACACTTGCCATAGGATTACCAGTGGAAGAAGCAGCAATCATTACAGGACACGAATTACCACTCGATAGGGTAGTTGAAGGGAGGGACATACCCTTGGTTGCATCAACGGCAATTACAGAAGTACCCTGATTGACTCTGAAGCGCAGGCGGATTTGCGGATTGGCCATTAGGTCGATTTCACGAAAAATTGGATGAAGATCAGTTAGCTTGATTTTTAGCATATGGTTCCAAGTACCCATGATTGCGTTAGCGGTGGCAGCACCGACAACAAAAGCTCCACGAGAGGTCTGGTTTGAAATGGTGGTCGGAGCGGCAGTACCGCCTACCGAAGGCCAGCTCGACGTGAAATCAGAACCCGCCGTAGGAGGGTTTGATAGCAGTCGCTTCACAAAACCGTCATTAGGGACACTAGCACCATCAGGAGGAGCCGAGGCGGTGAAGGAAGTCGAGAACGCAGCGTTGTTAGAGTAGCCATCTCCATTAGTCGAGTTAGTGCCAGAACTGTATGATACTGACTGAGCGGCATCAGGAAATAAGAAAGATTCCGCACCATGCTTCTCAACATACTGAGGAGAGTATCCAGTCTGAGCACGAATGTTGTTCCAAAAGAGCTTGTAATCAGCCATAGATACAATGGTCTTACCATTTAGTTCAAGGCTTAGCGAGTCAATAACATTCCAGTTGCCACATTTGAGGGTGGTACAGAGACGGTTAGCAGCAGCAGTCTGAGCCGTAGCACCATTCTTCATCGATACCTTGTATGGGAGCATGATGTAAGCATCACGGAGCGAAGCAAAGCCCTCAGAACCATTGAGCTGAGCTGTAGCATCGATCGTGATAACACCATTCTGGTACGAACCCTGGTTCAGGTCGATAACGTGAGGCACACGCTTGCTCGAAGATACCTTGATCTCCGGATCGCTCTTCAGCGAGCCCTGGTACAAATACTGGTCGGATAATTGAGTTTCACTCATCGTTGAATCCATATGGGTTCTAATATAGTTTTCAGAAATTAAATTATTATGTCTCAACTCATCAAGGGCATTACCAGCGATCATGAACTCATCGAACTCGCAGAGCGATTGAATGTACATCTGGATGATATATTTGAGTCAAGCGAGATAACAAAGCAACTCCCGAAGAAAGGTACATATCTGATTCTTCTTCGACCTCCTGGTATGGATGTTGGGCACTGGACATGTGTTCATGATGGTGAGTTCTTCGACAGTATGGGTGAGGCAGCTCCAACAAAGTATGGAATCGGGAGATACAATCCGAAACAATACCAAGGTACGTATGGTGATTATTGTGGAATCTGGTGTATGCTCTGGTTGTATTGCAAGCAAAAAAATAGGATGAATCTATTAAATCGATTTAAAGATCTAAATTTGACAATTCTTACTTAATTATATTTCAAGCTATATAGCAATAATGTATCGCGAATTAACTATTTCGAGCGACGTATCACCTCCAAAGCTGAAAAAAGCTTTCAAGACTGGTAAGCTCAGTCTAACCTCAAGCGAACTAAAGGGTAGCGGCTCTGTTATCCATCTACACCCTAGCTCATATGATAAGGCGCTCAAGGCTCGTAAAGCTGGACGAGGCGTTAGACTCGATATCACCAGACATGAGATTAAAAAAGGTTATAAACGTGGAGGTAGTATTTTTGGCAAAGTGTGGGATACGATAAAAAAGGGTTTCAAATTTGCGAAAGACAGTGGAGTTTTGAGCAAACTCGCTGATGCGGCTGTTGCCCCTGCTAGCGCTTACACTGGTAATGACGGAGCTGTAATGGCGGCCAGACAGGGTTTAAAGAGCCTAACCGGTATCGGTGTTTATGACTCTGATAGTGATGTCGAAAAAAAAGGAGGGCGACTAACAGTGGATGATGTTAAGAAAGGAGCAATGCGTGCGCTTTCGTATGCTAAACGCAAAGGCATTTTAACCGATGTAGTCGATTCTGGAGAGAAGTACCTACTGAGCAAAGCTACCAAACCCGAGCATGAACATCTAATCAAGTCCCTTAGAGGTTAAGTCCGCCGCCACTACGGTGTTGGAGTAGCTAAGAAAGGTAGGAAATTCGCCAAGGTCTCAAGAAGCAAAGGATCACATGGCTAAGCTCCGGGCTATGCGAAAGAAGGGTAAGTCCGGGGGGGGAGCTTTAGATTGTAAGAAAAAAAATAACATCAACTACCAGATTATTTTTTTGGTCTAAGTAGGAGCATGATTGACACTGAAGTATCGCTAAATATGACCTTTTTGTCATTCTGATTGTAGATACTGAGTGTAATAGTTGATCTCGATCCGTTATGACAGTTCATCCAGGCATACTGACTTGGTTTGTAGGAAATCAGCTTACCGATTTCAGCATCTCCTCTATCAAAAGCACTAACGATATCACCAGATGCAACATACTCATTTTTGATCAAATCGCAACGAACGATGTACGAACTGGTTGGGTGAGTCTGAGGAATGATGTTCGATAGCTGGGCGCTGGCTACGGTAGCAGAAGCTGATGGATAAGAACCTGCTGTCAGTCCTAAAACCTTCCCGAACTCAGCGTTATCGATGATTGGGCGCGGTACAAGTGTGCTCGTCGGCAAACTAGATCCTCCACTGGAGTATAGACCTGTAGTCGATCTTGTATAACCTACTGGAAGACTTGTTGAAGTTGGAGAGAAATCGACCTGACACGCGTAATAAACACTGTTTTCACCTACTCTGATGTAGTATACATTATTCCCTGTTGAATCAATCAAATAAGCTCCAGCATTGACAAGGGCCGTCTGTATGGATCGATTGATGTCCTCGTACGAGTAAATACCATCTTGGAGGCTAACGCTTATGATAGACGTAGTAGCAGCCGTAGGTACTTCAAGTTTGAATGTAGTGTTTTGGAACTGGAATGAATCAATATTGTACTCACTGTTATACATCGTGATAGATTGGATAGCGCAAACTACATCACGGAAGTCAGCCGCTGAACCAGGAAATGAATACTTCCATGTTGAATTCGTTCCATCTTGAACGAGATTAGTACTGTCAAGTTTCAGAAAGCTCGCCATTGTAATAGTATATTTGTAAAATCATATTTAAGAGATAAATAGCAATAAATATAAGCAACTTTATATAGATATGATTGGACGAGTATATAAGATTACGAACGCGGATGAGAGCATCGTCTATATCGGTAGCACTATTCGAACGCTTTCTGAAAGATGGGCTATCAATGCAGAACATTTGATTGTGGTTGCGGTAAAAGTTTTACATATACAAACAAAGCGCGACATGTGCGAACAAAATTTCATCAAAGCTGGCGTGCCGATCAGTGAGCTCAAAGGTCATCTGGATTGATTACTTCGTTGAAATTGAACCTGAGCTGACTCTTCACGCTATCTAATAGCAATATCTGACCTTTTCCACGACCGATAGCTTTATTGTATGCGATCATAATTTTTTTGTCATCGATATTATTGATATTGAAATCTTTAACAACCATCTGTAAATCACGCTTCGAATTCGCTCTTAAGATAGCTACGTACTCTGAATTCAAGCGAATCATCTTATCAGTTGCAAAGTAGCTGTGGCTCAAGAATATGGTTGATAGCTTGAAATGCCGGCCCCTGGTCATGTCATGAGAGAATACGTTTTTTTGCAACAGACGGTCATTACTAAAATCATCTATGATGATAAGTTCAGGTTTATTAGAGCTGATTGGTGTATGGCGCACTTGATCTACACTTGGTGGAGCATCAGGATCAGCAAACGTAATGAACCCATCCAGCTTGTCGCGAAGATATTCGTAAAGCTCTTGATGAGGATTACGAGCAATGACCGTTAGATGAGCGAATACATGAGGAGAATGCTTGAGGATGAACATGCAGAGGTTGTTCTTCCCACTGAAACTTGGACCTAACACCACCATTCGAAATAGGGATTTGATATCTAACGCTGGTATATCCCCCATTGAAGCGCTTTTAAACTTCTTGGGGAGTGACGCTCCAAAGTCAGGAATAGAACTCATGATCGTGTATCAAAATAGTTAGATCTATATAGCTCGAGACAAAACATGAGCGGATTTAGCTATCCACAACCAATTTTAAATTCTCCGGTTTATTACCCAGCATTCTATCTATCCCTGGATGCTAGTGGATTTCTAACCTATGATTATGCCCAGACTCTATATCTCAGTAAGAATGACTACAGACTTACCTACATCTCAGGGATCACTCTAGGAGTAGCAACGCCAGGTGTAGCTCTTTTCCCGGGAATCGGGAGTGATATAAGTGGTATTGGAGCCCTTAGCTGCAGTAGTCTAATGGTTAATGGTTCATCTGTCGTTGCAACTCCATCGTATGTCATTGGCATCACCGAGGGCTCAGCTGCGGCATCAAAGGCATTAGTTCTCAACAGTAGCTCAAACATTTCTGGTATTGCATCTCTGTCGGCTACGAGCTTTACGGGCACGCTACAAACCGCCGCTCAGCCTAATATCACATCGGTTGGAACGCTTACATCATTAACCCTCTCGGGAGCTATCTCTGGAGCGACAACTATTGGAGCTTCAGGTGTAATATCGCTGAGCAATAACACTTCAGCAACTGCATCGAACAGCGCCGCTCTTGTAATCACGGGAGAAGTTGCCTCTCGTAATGCTTACATATCCGAGTACCTTCATCTCGGTGGTACCTCATTGTCAGGAGTCGCCTGGGGAACAAACGGTGCCTGCCTTAGGATTGCGGCTGCTACATACATCGATACCAGCTCCTCTGGTACCGTCTCATCCTCGGTAATGAACAGCTTCGCAAGACCAACGCTAACAGCCAATGCATTTGCTACATATACAACAGGAGCAACGGTTTATATCGCTGGAAGTCCTATTGCAGGTGCTAATATCACAATAACCAAACCGTATTCACTGTGGATTGCATCTGGTGCAGTTCTCTTCGCGGATACAACCGCTTCGTCATCAACGACTACAGGGGCATTGGTGGTCAATGGCGGGGTTGGCGTCGGGGGGCAATTGACTGCATCTACTATTGCTGGTACAATACAGACAGCAGCTCAGCCGAATATCACATCGGTAGGCACCCTAGTCTCGCTATCCGTTAGTGGTTCTATCACCGGTACATTATCAACAGCAGCTCAGCCTAATATCACCTCTCTAGGCAATTTGACGGATTTAAACGTTCGTTCGGCGGCAACCACTGGCGAGATTTGTAATATAACGATGCCTGCTCAAGCGGCTGGATCCAGTTCTTGGATAACGATTGGAAAGAGCTCATCCGGCAACGAGGGTGGTCGTATAGGCTATTATCATGATAGTACATTTAACAATCAGTATATCTACATAACACATAATAACAAATCGCCTATATTAGTGATTGGCAATAACGCAAATGTTGGCATTAACACCACAACCCCCTCATATGACCTCGATATTGTAGGCCAAACTCGCATTACAGGAACGCTTCTGTTCGCTGGAGCTTCCCGGACGATCAGCAATGTTTTAGCGTACTCTGGGGGGGCGATAACCACATCGGGAGATATTACATGCGGAGGGTCTCTAAAAGGCTATTTAGGCTATGGAAATCAAAGCACTATTAGCACCGTCGGAGTGCTCACGGAAGTAGCTATCGGTAGTACCGGCGTGTATAATTCTCAGGAATACCTATTGATCAATGGCAATGGATCTAATTACCTCGATGGATCATACACTCGAATGTGCTCGTTTTACGGATCCAACGTGACCCCCGCATGGTTCCAAATAGAAGTATCAAACGGTAGCAAGACAGTCTCTACAAGCGCTACGTGGATAGGAAACAATTCCGACACGGACTTACGCTTCGGAACGAATAACAGTACATACGGGATTTGCCTGGGCGGAACGAACCGGGGCCGATGGGGCTTCGGAACGACCTCTCCCGCATATGGTCTCCATAACACTCTGACAGTGAGTACAACCATCGACGCTGCTGGATCAGGCGTTGCATATTTTCTCAAAACAGGGGGCTTGGTAAGCACTCTCGGTCCTCTTAGTGCGATTCCAGTCGGGATAGGTACGCTAGGAGCAATTCTAGCCGGATCAGGCGTTTATACGACCTCGGACGCTCGCATTAAGAAAGCCTTTACGAAATTATATGATTACGTAGCGGATGCAATGCTGAAGGTCGAGCCATTGCTGTTCCGCTACAAAAGCGGATGATACTATTCCACTTCAACTCGGCTACAAGGCTCAAGATTTGATTCGCGTTGGATTGCCACATTGCATTAATTTCGCCCCAAACGAGGATATGCATGTCGAAGATCCAGAGGTTGATACAGAAGGAATTCAGTATAGCGTAGATTACTCAAAAATGGTTTGTTTGCTTCACAAACTTGTCCTCAAACAACAGAGGGAAATTGATGAGTTGAAATCACTTATCTCTGACCTACTATAACCATGGGCTGCGGACCGAGTAAAGATTTACGAACAAACCTCACAGCCGATGAACCGAATAATATTGTGGGATCGACCATGCTCCAAGCTGACAAAATTATTGTTCTTGGAGATTCTGTGTTCCTTCCCACCAAAACCCCCGAAGGAGAGTCTGCCATACTTGAGGTTTCTATCAGCGACAAAAAATTAGCCTATACCGCGGATATCGCAACAAACTCGTGAGAAGCGGTATCAGTCTATAAACTAAACGTTTTAACCGTATTGTTCTTTTTTTGGCGCGGGGCAAAGCCTCCGCCCGGAACCCGAAGGGCTCTTTTCTTTGGTTGGTAAGCCCATACGCGGCCTCCTTCAGTCTGTGTTGAAGCATCTACCTTCTTGATGGACTTGTCGAGATCAGTAGCCCAAACAGCTGCCTGAGTCTTCTGGGGGCGATCATGGATGATTAGGTTCTTCATGATAGCTTTCAGCTCAGCAACTTTGAGATCGGCGTTATCGCCGTAGCTACCACCAGAACTGGAAATAATGCGCGGATTGAAGAAGAACATTGTCTATATTACCAAAAATATTATAAGAGACGAGTGATAATTTGCTTAAACTCTTTATCATCGATCAATCGATTGCTGTACATATCAACCGTGAGAGACTTAAGTTGCTTGATGATACTCGGATTGTCATTGCCTAATTCCATCTCCCCTTTCAGCTTGTCATACTCAGCTCGGAGTGTCTCTAACGGATCCGTGAGCTTATCGTGGAAATTGTATTGGAGATGAGTAATAGCTAGGATTTCCTTAAATAGTTTCTTATCATCGATTCTCAGCTTATCGTAAGCAGCTTGATCGATATGCTGCTTATAGACGAGCGTTTTAATCATAGATTGAAGGCTATCGCTAATT
>BSXT01002315.1:0-11680 GCA_030267785.1 Phytophthora fragariaefolia | reverse complement strand
CAATTGCTACCAAGTGTAACGGGGGGTCACACGCACCGTAGCGATAAGGAAGCGTAACGCGGTAACCTGGGCAGACGCCGGGCGTCACTGCACTATCGTATGTAAAAGGCCTGGCCTTCCCGGTCGCTATTGGTACCCGGTAGCAATCGACTTACACACTCCAAGGTTAGATTTTAACTGAACTGTATTAAAAACACTCCTTTTTAGGTGTCTATCTACTGTTTTCTATCTATATACTGAATCCCTGTTTATCTGAAATGACTGGCTTGAGAGACCCCTAACCTCTTAAGTATGGGTGGACCTTCGATGAAGAATATGACTACTCGGAGACGCTCCCTTCGGAATATTATGTCCGGGGGTCCTGGTGTGTCACACATGACTGATGTGTGACGCATCAAGAAGAACAATCAGTCCCTGACTGTCAGATCTCTTTCTTCCAGGAAAGGGGAGGGTCCGGCCAACTTGGCCCCGTTACAGCACGAATGGCTGAGATATGTAGCAGGCTTGTTTTTCTTTTGTATACAAAAACGAAGTGTGTTTTAGCCTCGCGCTCCTCCGTTTTGGGTCCAAAAGCGGGCTTATTTTACGACACACCATGCTTACACAAAATATTGCAAACTCGAGAGACCTCATTTCTACTTGTAGTTCGTTTCTAAAACTCGGGCGTGTTTTGCCGGTGAGCCCCTTGTGCAACTTAATAATAAGACGTAAAAAGGTAAATTACCAGGCAAATGTGTAGTGGGCTTACTTAACCCACTACTTTAGCTTACACGTGTGCGCGACGTGTAGGAGGAAGCGTAGGTTTATTTATATTAGATTAAGTATACTTAACCTTGTAAGTATAGTTAACCTAAATAAAGTAGTATTAACAACCCTTTTTGGTAGAAATGAGAACTGAATTTGAATGTTAACTTTGGCCTTGCCTCCTAAAACTGATATCTATAAAGAGAGGATCTGCCAACGAGTGGTTGGCAGAATCTCTGTCCTAATGCATGCTCCTTATTAGCAGATATCTGTTGCTTTCTGCCAATAGTAGTGCTTCCTACTATGAATGGTGGCCACACTGCAATGTGGCCCACCCGAATGTATCCATCAGTGCGTGTTGCACTAATGTGAAGGTTGACCGAATGTGTAGCCCCGCTACAAAATGGGTCAAAGTACACCTGTTATTATCAAGATTCATCCGCTATCAAACCCTCTGACATCCATTGACGCAATCAAATTCAAGCAAGATATTGCATAATGACCAGCCTGCGGCTACGCTACGTTTGATCAACTTGATACTATGGCAAGCATAGCAGAAACTCAACGCCGATTCATTTTAGTGCTACACACTACATTGTGGATTGGCAGTGTGGAATGGTGCATGGGAACTTGGGCAGCAGCGGGGATACTTCTAGTCGTGGCGCTGAGGTAGGTTCGAGTTGTCGATTTTGGGTTCCCTCGATTTACACTCACAGGCCGATGTCGATTGCATTGTGTGTATGTGAATATCTTTCCTTGCTTGCCCCTTCCTCTAGCGATGGGTTGAGACGAGGGTTGCCAGACGTCAGGCCAAACGAACTTAGCGTCTACGTATTTTGCTCTTGAGGTATTCAGGACCTAAACGAAGCGTCGGAGGGCCAAATGTATCCCGAGCCCGGTAGTGCGAAGGCAAAAACCACCTGTGATGAAGAAGGAAAAATAAACTCTGTTTAATGTGTTAACATATCCTAGATTTGACCCTCTCCACGCAACGCGTCTCAGTACGCCGCTGCTGCCCCCTAGGCCTCGCTGACTCTATATCAACTCTATGTGCCATCAGTGGGATGCGATTCGGTGACGATCTTCAAGATCGGCGTCATCCTTATCAAAACCAATATCGTCGACCGACATAAAATTACCAGGAATCGCACCGCCATCGCTCAGACGTCACTTTTAGCGACCTGATCATTGCCGTGCAACCCCTGTTCCCGACTGATGGGCCGAGATCGATGGCGAACTTTCAGCTACCGCTCCACCACATAGTCATGTCGCCTGCTTCTTCAGCCACGCGATTGCATGCTACTGACACAGGGGTTGGCGCGCTTCCAGCAGGTTCACTCGGAGGATATCCCTTTCATGGACGCCTTTGTCGAAAATTACCACCTGAATCATGACCCAGTCCCGATTACTCGCTTTAACAACTGGCCGCGGAGTGTCCTAATACTCGCTATCTACAAGTTCATGATGAACGTATTGACCCTGTTAAATCAGTATATTACCGAACTTCTCCGGTCCGGAAAGAATTAACAGTTAGGTTTTTCTAATAAACCTCGTTCGTTTTTATTGGATAAAAATAATAACAAGTACAATGCACAACCAGTACTAATCTGGAGGTATCGCCACTTCAAAAGAAGCCAGGAGCCAGTCACTATCCGGTCGACACAACAAAGAAGCAATGGGCGAACCAAGGGCGCAACAGATAACCCAGATGAAACGCGGCAAGCAATCGCGCTGTTCCTCGCTGAGCGGTCCGTGAACGCCGCTTAAAGCGTGGTGCAGCGCCGGCAGCGGCAGCGAGGTTTGGTCCCTGCCGCCAGCATGCTGCAAAAATCTTCAAGCAGATGCTTCTGGGCCTGCCAGCGCCTACGCGAGGACGTCCGCCCGCGAGGGCGACATCGGCTTTCATCGCCCAGCGAGTGGCTCGCGTTTCGGCCACTCCCATCGGCGTCAGCAGACTCTACGGGCCATGGCCCACGCTACGAACATCCCCAAGACTACGCTTCTCCGCTACATCAGCAAGAAGCTGGTGCAGTGCGTCACTGTCCGCGTGAAGCCGATGTTGTCGGAAGACCACCAGCGAAGGCGCTTAGCGTAAGCGCTGGCGCACGCCAAGCGGCCTATTGGTCAGAGTATTAATCTATGTGATTATGCATAGTAAGTATGACGAATAGTAATTCTAACAATAATTGATATTTCCAAATTATTATGATATGTAGGTGCAAGATTGTATCGACTACATCATATGTATGACATGATTCACATTGACGAGTTGTGGTTCAATATGTATAAGACCACGAACACGTTCTACTTGTCTGCGAACGAGACTACCCCCTACACTTCGTCACCTAACAAGCGCTACATAGGTAAGGTTATGTTCTTAGCAGCCGTGGCACGGCTGCGCTATTACAGTCATCGAAAGTGCCAATTCGATGGCAATATCGGTATCTGGCCGGTCGAAGAGAAGTCGGTGACACTCCGAAAGTCCATCAACCCGCCCAAGGGTGCTATTGTTTCGAGTGCGTGAATATGACTCGCCCAGTCTACGTGAAGATGCTCAAGCCCAAGGTTCTCCCCGCCATTCGGACGAAATGACCAGGTATATGATTTTGATTTGTTGACAGTGGTCGACAGCATCGAGGACGCTTTTTGACGTAGCGTAGTCAATATGCCTTCGTTTGTCTGGCGTTTCAGGCGGTTCCGATCCCCCAGCTGGCTTGATATGTGATCAATTCCGTGAATCAAATCTCAAAACCCTTAAATCTACATAGTTCTTATGTTTTTGTCACAACCCTACGGCGTTTCTTCCAGTAATATTAGCGTGTTTCAACTGTACAATTAGATATCCCACTACATTTCACTCCGATTAATGTATCGGTTTAGACAGGCGGTCAGACTATCAACCAGCAAATCGAAGTAGCCAAAAATAACATAACCGGCTTCAATGGCAATATTTACACTTTTCATGTCAGTTGCACTTATGGCGTCGCCCGTGCGAAAGACGAAGAAAGCAAGGCGCGACACTGAAGATGCAGCACGAGCCATCGTGTTCTTCAAATCCAACCGCAGCAAAGCTCTTACGCTGGAGGAAAGAGTGGATGTTCACGCTCTACAAGCCAATTTACGTATGGATAATGCAATTATTCTTCGAAAAGAGCCTGTTGCCAACAGAATTGCTCGTTTACTTTGTCGCTCCAACAAGACATATGGTGAAGTCTGGTCGACTTTTCTATCGCATAGTACTGTTTTGACAGCTGCTGCTCCGGCTAATCGGGGGGGGGGCGTATGTCCCGATTACCGGACTCGTTGCTGATGCAAGATGATGTCCGTACCTTCATACGCAGTCGATGTGAGACGAGAACGAGGACAACTGCGAAGGCCGTTATGCATTTGCTAGCAGAGAAGAAGTATCTATCGGTCGATGCCGCAATTGATGACAGCAACAACGCAGCGCTTCGAACCGTGCAGCGCTTTCTTAAGAAGAGCGGGTATGCGCGTGGGGCTCACAAAGGCAAGACCCTGCGGCTGGCTCCTGCAAATGACTTGGCTAGAGCAGAGTATGTGCACAAAATGACATCCAGCGAAATTTTGTTGCATCGCGTTGTGTACATGGACGAAAGCTACATTCATCATCACTATTCACGACACAACGATTCACTAGTCGATCCAACGGATGACGAATACGTCAAAGAGAAGCACAAAGGGAGGCGTTTGTGCTTCATTGCGGCCATCCTCGACAAAGATCGCACTGTGTCAGATGAAGAACGAACCCCGGAGCAGGCAGCCGAGCTGCTACCAGAGTCTGTGGATGTTTTTGAGGGTGGTCAGCAGAAAGCAGACTACCACGGCATGTTTTGCTGTGATTCCTTTGTGAATTGGATGGATACACCGCTCCAGGCCCTCGATAATAGGGGGTTCACAGGCTGAATTATCGTCATGGATAATGCTAAATACCACACAGCACTTCCAGAATCTACGCCTAAGCAGGGCAGCAGGCGCGCCAACATGATCAGCGCTATGAAGGAGTACGCGTTGGATATTCCTGACAACACCACAAAGGCTATTATATGGAAGATACTTTCTAAGCATATTGAAACCAACGTGATCCCGGTGATTGTTGAGAAAGTACGGGCCAAGGAACATGACGTGTTCACGCCGCCTTATCTTTCTGACCTACAACCTATCCAGCTTGTCTGGGCGAATGTTGAAGTCGGTCGCCAGTATTCGACTGAGACAAAATTTGCAGGCATTAAGCCGAGACTTCAACGGGCTTTTGAAAATGTCACATCTGCTCCAGGGCAGGGCCGCATTGACACCGCGAACAGTTGATGAAACTAAAACAGCATCTTGAAGCAATGGATGCGTGTGAGGAATTGTCATCAGAAGAGGAGGGGGGCGAGTCTAACGACGAAGCGTGCACATGAGACTAACAGTACACATAAAATTCAAAATAGATTTGCAACAATTTGATTGGCCGGTTACCTTCAAATATTACGACATAGCACGCCTTATAAGGAGTAGGTACTCTTTGTTAAGAGCTGACTTAATAACAAGTTTCTGAATAAACGGCTCGACAGAATTTGCCGAGACGCCCACCAATCGAATCGTGACGACATGCTGAAACGGTCAATATAATTTTATGATAGTGTCAAAAAAGCGTCCTTGATGCAGTCGACCACTGTGAGATACTATATTAGTACTAATAGTCGTATTAATTTATGAATATTAATATTAGGCGGTAAGCGGCGAGTAATATTTATCCAGCAGGATAATGCGAGCCCCCACGTCCTCGGGAAGGACGAGGAGATTGCTGCCGCTGGCAAAGAGGATGGCTAGGACATCAGGATGAAATGCCAGCCAGCACGTTCGCCCGATATGATCGTATTAGATTTGGGCTTCTTCCATTCTATTCAACCGCTGCAGTACCAACAAGAAACGTACACAATCGGCAAGCTTATTGAAGCGGTAGCTCGCGCCTTCCGCACTACAACGTCCGACACGCTTGACCACTGTTTCCTGACGCTTCAAAACGTCACGGAAACAGTGATCAAGCACCATGGACACAACGACTACAAGCTCTCGCACTATAGACAGCGGCGTGGACTGCTGTCAAGTGCATCTCCGACAGCGCTGGCATGTGAGCCACCTGTGGTAGAAAGTGCTATTCACCATCTTTTGTGTGGTGCACTTCAGTTTCTTTTATTCATAGTACATAATTTGATAAATCATAGGTCTAATATTGAGGCTTGTTCTATTGGCTGAAATAGATGCGATTCGAACACTGATTTGACGTATATCAATCTAACCAGTGAAAAACCTCACGGCTTGGCTAGCTAAAATAACCAAAAGGGAGTGCTATTTTCACGAAACCACGGGGTCGTATAAAACAACTGTTGGATGCACTTTACCATCAAAATTTCGTTTTTGATAATTCCACTAAATAGCGACACTGCGAAAAAAAGCTTATAGGGGTCGTGGAGTCCCTCCACTGCAAGCGTGGTAGTTAGGTACTGCGTGTCGTTAAGCGCTTGTAAAAACTATAGCGGTAAAGCCCACACTCAATGCTTCCGAATGCAGGTTTTGCAGCATGGATACAGTAATTACTTTTTGTTCCGCATTGATTTATGAACTGTTAATTATTTTCCGGACCAGAGAAGTAGGTCACAACTAGCACCTCAACTACAACGATACCTTTCCGAATATATCGTCAACGAAGCTGAACAACTTATAGCGATTCACGTTCGTATCAAGCGTATAATCCATTACAATTACCTCTTGAAACACCTTGAACAGCCTCGTCACTCTAGTGGCTATACGCGCAACTTTCGTCTCACTATCCACCTGCACATTGGTTGATATCATGTTATTTTCTACATAATTCTTCCATCACCAGAAATGCGCACTGTGCTTCTATTAGACAGGCTTGGTCTTCATGCTTATGTCGCTGAACCCTATTGTGAGCATTCCGCAACATGTTTTTTGCATGTACCAACCCCCTGATTATTCACAGAAACAAGAAAGTTTTCCAATTTTACACTTAACTAAGACCTTGCTACACGTCAATGTAATACGTGTGACTATCGAAGGTGGCCTAAACGTAAAAAAATCTATGATTTGAGGATGATACACAATAGCCGATTTGGGCGGAAACGTGTTCATTTTCGGGGAGGGCTTGGTTTTCTGGTATATTTTTTTACCAAGCAAAGTGGTTCGTACTTAAGCTACTTACCAAGCTCCATGTCCTCGCCGCGCTTGGCTAAAACAATGCTTTTAAAACAGTGTCGCTCCATGCGCCAGGCCAAACATTGAGTCAAGCTCACCTTACTCAATTCCACGGCCTCCTTCATGAGAGCCAATCTGTGTGCAGTCGGCAAGTCGTAGTCATGTGGTAGTAATGTGGTGTAGTGCCCCACGGAATTGTGGTCGCTGTGTATTAGGGTCCCAATTACGGGTGACCCTAGCCAGATGTAGCCAAGAGCGGTCCCTGTTTCAATTTCCGAGCAGTCGCCTGGTCCAATTTCCGAGCGGTCGCCTGGTTCAATTTCCGAGCGGTCGCCTGGTTCAATTTGCGAGCGGTCACGGTACTGGATGGGTACATACCCGTTGTTTCATATTCAGAGCGGAAAGTATCTCAGTTTGAGAGCGGATACGGTAATTCCAGTCGAGCCACGGACAAGACGAATTACGGTGTTAGTTCCGTAGGAGAAGTTTAAGGTCCAAGTTCAAGGCGTTGATCGAGTATCCGGAGCTGGAAGAGGACGACGGCGTGTACACGGATAACATCGTGTACAGGCAGATCTTCGACACCAACTAAGGGGGAGTAGGTCCAAACCCTGCATGTTTTATACTGACAAATACATGTATTCATGTTCAATGTTGTGTTCGTTAAATCATTCAATATCTACAACAAATCCTCCCCCGCCGAGCGTAGCGAAGGCGGGGGCTACCTAACAGCAAGCTTCGCCCGCCGTAGCGAAGCGGAGGCGGGCCACCCCAGTAGTGAAGCGAGCTGGCACAGCGAGCGGAACGGGTTGGGACCCAACCTACACCACAGTAAACTTCGCCCGCCAAAGCGAAGCAGAGGCGGGCCAGCCTGGTAGTGAAGCGAGCTGGAACAGTGAGCGCAAAGGGTTGGGACCCAATCTACACCC
This sequence comes from Phytophthora fragariaefolia, assembly GCA_030267785.1. Lineage (NCBI taxonomy): Eukaryota > Oomycota > Peronosporomycetes > Peronosporales > Peronosporaceae > Phytophthora > Phytophthora fragariaefolia. The sequence goes on along the minus strand of BSXT01002315.1, from coordinate 3,788 downwards.
ACCGCCGCGAAGCGGCGGCGTCCGGCTAGTAGAAGAACTAACGTGGGCTACGAGCTCACTACACAAAAACACGACTCCTTCCCAAGTATCGTTTGCTGCTTGCTGGTCCACCAAGCTTTAACAAGCTTAGCCTTCACACTGCGCAACTGCATTCCGCGTGTTTACTACACCTTTTCCCAAGCAAACTGATCGTATTTTTTCATACAAAGCGGTTGATTGAGGTTTTTCTAAAAAAAAAGTAAAATAAGATTTTGCAAGCAAAGTGGTTTGGCGCCATATTTTTCCCATGCAAAGTGGTTCGGTGGCGGGGACCAACAACAACCACCCGGTGTTTGCATTGCTGTTTGCCGCTACCGTGCATATGCCTTTCATTCGCGAATTCACTACTGCGTACAAAGCACAATGGCTTCGCCGTCCTCCCCACGACCCCACAGACGCCGCCTCCACTCTCACGCGAAACGAAGCAGTTCGATCGCCCAGCGCCAAGAAGTGCTTTCTTGACGCGTACCTGTCGGGCCAAGACTCGCTCGCCGTCGCTATCAGCAACGCCGTGTCTGTCAGTACTGCCCGTCGCATTACTGCGAAGGGTAGTATTAAGCAGCAGCCCCGCGGCGGAGTGCGCAGCGTGTGCATCAAGACACTGTTGAGGTCATGTCTAAGCTTCAGGAGTACCTGGACGAGCAGGCGGACATGTCCATAACCTTCAAGAAGGAACTGTTGCTCAGCGACGTGTCTGCCGCCGTGAGCCTCCCCTCTATCCACCGCACTCTCCATGGGATGCCGTACACGGTGAAGGGACCCCGGATCGAGAAGGCCACCATAAACAACAACATGAACAAGGCCAAGCGCAATAGTTCGCCATCGCGCTGAACAAGCACGTGCCCGCTGGCGAATTGATTGTTTATCGTGATGAAACGAATTTTAACATCTAGCTGACGCAACCAGGGCTGGGCGCGGACAGGCGAGCCGCAGTGATAACGCTGCCGTCGTCCAAGGGCAAGAATCTGCACGTGCAGCGCGGCATGTCGCCCGGCAACGGACTCGTACTGCTTCGCATGCACGAAGGCTCCATCCGCATGGAGGAGAACGCGCGTTCCGTTGCGGACCGGTTCGTTGCCACCCTCAACTCGGACAAGTACAAGGGGTGCTGTGTGGTGAAAAATATCGTCGTTGTAACCGACAATGCCCCGCCCACAGCCAGGTGGAGACGCTAACACGTGGGCAGCTTGTTGCTGACGGAATCATCAACATCAACAAGCTGGTCATCCTTCTTCTTACTACGTACAGACCGATGTGCAATACCTTCGAGGGCTGCTTTAATGCACTGAAAGCGAGCATGAAACAGCATCTCGCCGTCAAGCGTCGCGAGCTGCTCCTGCGAGGTGACTGTGGTGTAGTAGAACGCACAAGTTAGTCCTCCCACAGACATCCTCCCACAGACACACCAACCGCCGAGCAAGTCGGTGCTTATCGGCCTGTGCTAGGGGTCTCCTAGCGGTTCGTCCCTTCCGGAACAGCAGTGGCGGCTCCCGCCGAGACCAGGCAAGCAAGCCAGTCGAAACCTTGGGAAGCCAGCTGAGTTCACTGACTTCCGCCTTGACCCCGTGCCCTCCACCAAAGGATCGACGGTGGCGCGCGAGCGCTTTTACGTGTCACCGAGAGCAACGGCTACTCGGCTAGAAGAGGCACCCCGGCTGACGGGCGTACCGGCTCGCTGGCTCAGCGAGACTTGGCTTTGCGCACTCAGCGAGATTGCCCTGCTCCGGGCCGACTTGCTCTTGGCGCTACCTGTCAATACCCTACAAGTTATGCCTCTCGGGTGCTGACGGCAGACATAATTCAGCCCGCGCAGGGACTTACCGGAGAGTGTACGCTTGGTTGGGACTGAGAAGATTCTGCACTGTTTCGATCTTATGTTCCTGATGAACCTCTAGGGCTCTATCTACTATCTCCTACATTCCACTACAAATGCCAAGTATAACGATGACGGTTTTGGATCTCAAACCGAAGTGACACGTGACAGCGCCACATAGAGCTGTCCATGAGAGAAACAGGGTGTTGCCAGATACAACCCCAGGTTCTGGACCGTTTGGCCTTGTGCCTTGTTGATAGGCATGGCAAACGCTGGGACAACTGGAAACTGTTTCCGGCGTAGACGGAATGCGAACCCTCGCGTGTCGCCATCGCTGATAAAGACGATCCTCGGGATAAGTACGTGTTGGCCTTGGCGCTCACCGGTCATGATCGTTGCGTGGATTACATGGGGCTTGAGCTCGATAATGCGCAGTCTCGTTCCATTGCAAAGCCCCAAGTCGGGATTCAGGTTCCGCATCATCATTATCGGGGCACCCTTCTTCAATGTCAGCTTGTGTGGAAGAATTCCGTTGATGTTGATCGAGTGCAGCACCTCTTGCTCAAAGAAGTTCTCTTCATTGTCATCATCCACCTTATCGATGGATAGATAAACGTGGGAGTCTCCAGAAAGGCGTTTGGAGACGGCTTCATTGATGCGGTGCACCACAGTGTGTTGGTTGTCGTCAAGATGGTTCGGTTGGCAAAGTAGTCGTCCGTCGCAATGTCTGAATCGTTGATGTCCACGTACATCACATCAATATTCTTTTTCAGTCCTCGTGGAACGGCTCCTGGTCGAATCTCCTCGTCTTCACTATCTTCTCGGTCGTCATCGTTGTTGTTAATCAACATATCTTGAGGAATTTTCACAAAATCTCTGCCAATGGACCTGTTGACTTCGTGCCGAGCTTCTCCCACTTGGAGAAGAAAGTCTGAGAAGGCCGCAAGTTCTGCCGCCGTGCTGTTGTTCCCGGCCGATCGGACACGCATGTTTTCCGTGCGGTGAAGCTGTTTGAAGTGCTCCCACAACGGCGATGACTTCAGACACGCATTAATAGTCTCTGCAGGTGTCCCGCGCACGACAACAGGTAAAATCTGTCGGAAGTCGCCCGAAGGTACAAATACCTTCCCTCCGAATGGTTCCTGGTCGTTGTCCATGATGTCTCGCAATGTTCTGTCCACGGCTTCAAATGCATGCCGGTGGGTCATCGGTGCTTCGTCCCAGATAATCAAACTGGCCCTTTGAATCAAACTTTTCAGGTGGGACTGCTTGTAGATCGCACATGTCGACATGTTGGTCAAGTTGAGAGGTATCTTAAACGTCGAATGCGCTGTACGACCTCCCATGAGCAACAGAGAGGCAATTCCACTTGACGCCACCGCAATCGCAATCTTTCCGGCAAGGTGCACCTTAGCTAAGATGTGCCGAAGTAGTGTCGACTTCCCAGTTCCACCTGGTCCATCAATGAAGAATAGTTTGTTGCCTTGATCCGGATCATTAGCCGCCTGGATGATTTCGTCAAAAATGGCACGCTGTCCCTCGTTCAACTGGTTTTCGTGGTCAACGATTGCTTGCAGAGTGTTCTGGTCGTATCCTTCCAGTTCGCGCCGAATTAAGTTGTTCCTCATGAGCGAATCCAGTACCAGCGCTGGGAAATCATGTAGCTGTGGATGGTCAAAATCGGCCACGGTGTATCCGCTAATTTGGAGCAGGTCATTTAAACTCTTGAGCGTCTTGAACTTGATCATATCTTCCTTTTCCTGCCCCAACAGCGCGCGGTACCGATGCGCAAAGACTTGTGAAAGGTCGACGTAGAAGCGTTCCCATAGCTGACGAACCTCGGCAACTTGGGAGTACACCAAGATCGTCGTGAATAGCTGGCGAAGTTGGTATGGCATCCGGAACTCAGCAGCTTCCCTCATACACGAAATCCACT